>JAYKXP010000277.1:0-39123 GCA_037176845.1 Paramarasmius palmivorus | reverse complement strand
CATCATTCCTATCCCAGCCTTTAGCTTTAATGTATTCATATACAGAGGCTGTGTATGTCTGATTAGGTCCAGGTTCGGGGGAATTGCTACCATCTTTAATCATCATGGTTCGAGGAGCAGACTGGTTTCCATCGCGATTAATCTTTGTCCATCAATACGTTTTTGGTGTGGAACAGTCCTTACTCTATGCGAAGGGATCTTTCTTTGCAGAAGTATAGAAAACAAGGCTACATCATTTGTTCTCGGTATTAAAGCCGTTGTTTGAAGTACGAATTACCCATTGGTGGGTTGCCTAGACTAGTAATAGGTCTGTTAACGCCGATGTAGCCTGTAGGTAGGTCATCCAAGGTTTTATTTAAGTGAAATCACTTCTCCATCAGGGTCTTGATCGAATCCATACCAGTAAGCAACGATTGGATCTCTTGATCCTGCGCACGCAACTTGGCTGTTATGGCGCATCTACTGACGCAGCAAACTCCCATCTGATGAACTCTTCTTTCTTCACGACGTCGGTCATTCATCTCAACCAGTTCGCTGGCTCTTCCTTGAATCTCAGCTTCGTTTGAACTTCTTTTTGTAGACGGGGACTAACCGTATGTGGAAATCCAGGTGATTTTACTTGTGATGCAGTTGGTTTAATCGATCAGCCATTTGAAAGCTCGTTCATTTTTTTCATTTTTAACTCGCTTCCATCAACCTGCTGCCATTCAAGACTTCCATCTCTTGCATTCCAAATTTCAAAATCACTAAGGATGTCAAGCGGCGTTGTTCTTCTTGGCTAGCACCCCTCAACCCTTTTCTTTGCCTCTTCACGGGTGATTTCACCCCATACTTGGTTAATTTATTTCTGCTCTCGCTCAATTGTTCACTCAAGCACCACTTCAATAGTAACCATTGTACAAGCATTATGATGGTTCAGACAGCAGGCTCTTTCATGAGGCTTGTCTATTTAGTACTTGAAAACGGCTCTATGATAGGCTTTCCAATTTTATCTACATCCCAATCAGAGTTATCCCCCCCATATCCCCCCCCCCCACCCCCCCCCCCCCCCCCCCCCCCCCCTCCCCCCCCCCCCCCCCCCCCCCCCCCCCCCCCACCCCCCCCCCCCCCCCCCCCCCCCTCCATAAAAAAGTCCTATTTTCTGTGACGGACCTTCTGTGCTTTACTATGGACCTTCTGTCCATGTTTGCAGCTTCCGGATAAATCTTCGTACATGCTTCTCGACAAACCTTGTATAGGAGTGTCCCACACCTCAGGTCTAGTGCTATCTGACTTCGATAGTCCACTCTTGCATTTATACACTTGCCAGATAAGTATCTTCGCCGTCTCGCGCCGTTGACATTAGCTGCTTCCGAACGGCAGTTTCAAGGTCTTTATTCCAACCAGCTCTCCCAAACATTCATAGCAGGATCCGAATCATCGGAATTCTTCACGTCCTTGAATATCTTAAAACAGTCTGGTGGTTTACCGATATGACTAGCCGCTTCTCTTGATTAGGTCTGCCAGGACCTCTCTAAGTGTGGTAAACACTGGTTATGTACCTATCGTTGGTATTTATTGGCGGAGTCAATATAGGTCGTGTTCTGATTCGAATATCAGTGGGTTAGTGAGATAATTTCTCGCTCTTTGGTTCTGTCGGCGTAGTACGTCCGTCTGATAAGAGATCTAACTCCAAAGGATCTGGAAATCCATGTAGAGGTGGAATGGGAATTCGAAGTAAGATAGTTCAAACACTAGTTCTGGACTGGTAGGGGCTAGTAACTAACCGGTTCCGGAGGAGGGATCTCTGAAACGTAACGCTCTTTCAAAACGAAAATCCGGGTGTAAATGCGCTTTGTCTACTTCCAGTCTACTTGACGACGCGGGAAGGTGAAGAGTCTAGGGAATCTGGAAAACTTTTCCTATTCGAAACGATTGGTGGTAATAGGTTGAGAACCGTGTAGCTTGTGTTTGTCGTCGGTAAGTAACCTCGATGAGAAGCGTGTAGTAGTAGATTCACTCGCTTCAGGGTGATAGCAGTGGATGAAACGACCTGGTAGCTTGAAACGCTTGTCGAATTGACGCTTTTTTTACCTGCGTGGCTAAATTTTGATTCAATAGCGTGGTTGACAAGAAAACTCTTTGAATCGCTTTCTTATCGCGAAATTGGGGAGTGTACCTCGTCAGGGTTCCACTTATAAAAGATGGGTAGATGTAGAAATATTTCTTCAAGCTAAGGCTTTGAAGGATTTTTCTCTCGATTGAGTCAAGTAAATACTCTAGACTACCACCCCTCGCGGGTGGGCTCCAGTTAATACCAGCTTAGTTTCGGTGAAATCACTATAATACTATGACTGCTCTCAGTGTACAAAAGCACTCTACTGCTGGCGTAGCTTGTGCAAGTGTGGTTCGGCTGTGATCAGAGTTGCCGCGCTTAGAGATATTTACTCAAGCTTGGTCTCAAGAGGGGAAAAATCACTTCTATTCGTCGAAGTTCTAGGAAAGTAGCTTAACCTGTTGTATATGATGCGTAATTAGGGTCGTCCTTGCTTCTATAAGCTAGGAAATAAGCGCCAAGGGGATCTATATGAAGCTGATCTTGGTTCGATCTAGACGGCCTCGAGATATGGGGACATCTGACTCCTCTCTAAGGTAAAAAACTACAGCACAACTGACCGGAAAACATGAGCCACCAAAACTGTCTTCTATAAAGCACGCAAGCAAGGAAGCTCAGCACCAAAACCGAGGCCTTCTCTACGATACTAAAGTGTAACCCAACTGGTTAAAACACTTCCCAGAACGCCACCAAGACGATACTAGTATAAAGTTTCAGAAATAGGAGAAGTGTAGAGCACTTACACAAAGCCAACAACTTGGTCTTTATCGTGACCTCTCTCAATTCTTGTCTGCAGTAAGATCTCAACTAGTCTTCTCTATATAAGGCTAGGGCCTGGACTTGGGTAGAGTTCTGAATCGGTTATTTAACAATAGCAATCTATTCGTACGATACGCCAACCCCCACACTTCCCAACGCCCGTAACCCTGTGCAAGTGGGGGGCAGAATCCTCTGCAGGTCCCCGTCCCACATGGCGTGTCCTTTTTATACTGTCCAAGGTGAATAAACTGAATAATAAATAGGTAAATCTGAGTCGGATATACTGCAGAACGAGATGGAAAAGAGATGAAACAGAGTCGGGAGAGAGATACAATGAGAAAATATACATATCAGGGAAATCTATAGGTTGCAACGTCCATATATGGTGCAAATAGTGTGACGAGTAAGTGGTAACACTCTGTTTTAAGGTACAGGAGTTGAATCCTGGCTGACGGGTAGGCGTTTAGCCTTTATAAAATTTTCTTTTCCATGCGCCAAGCACTTTTCCACCAATTGGAGGCCTGGCAGGGTCCTCCCGAGCTCCTCATCGCTCAACACCGTTCCTTCACATAATGCCACCTCTAAATTTTCTTATCCACTCCATGTGGACATTTTCCAATAAGGTATATCAGAGGGAATCTGCTTCCGCCACCGTAACAACGGTTTGAACAGCTTTGCCTCCGCTCCAATCAATAGGTTCAACTTCGGCCAACAGGTCTCTAGACCCTTGCCATATCTGGCATCGGTGATTTCCGATCAGTTTCCCCCTCTGCCATCAGTCCCGAGTGATGCCCAAGCCAGTATAACTCTCTGGTGTGTGTGAAGGGGTAAATTAACTTGTAAGAATCCCTTTGGTGCATCCAGTAGGTGATCTAGGTGTAGTCCATAGTGAATTCACTTAGGGACCTTCTCCCTACAGTTTTCAGGAGGTAATTGTACTTCGACAACCACTGGTAGAAGTAATAGTGGTGGCCAGATACCCATGTGGGGTGTACCATGTACCAGGATCCACTAATATAACCACCTAAAACACCTTCTGTCCAATGACTAGCTATTCAGGGCTCATACTAGTCCTTCTATAACCATTATGTGTTTATGCAACAATAATAAAGTGCAAAACTAGCGTATTTGCGTTCGAAAAAGAAGTGATTAAAGTCAGGCGTATCACCGGTACGATCTCGGATAACACACATGTTCTATCAATCTCATTTTATGCACAGGACCGACTCCAGCAATTCATGGATGTAGTTCGACAATGGCGTCATCTCAAGATGGGGAAGCGAGCCGGGCGAGGTCATGATCCCACTGGAATAGCTGGGACCCCGGATGGGGGCACTGCAGTTCTCTGTCGAGCATGCCCTCATGAGGGTATCAATATACCGCCTGACTGGATGCAGGCTCCGGCAGATAAGGCGTGAGTGCGCGACATTTGTATCTGTCTCGATTACTTATTGAATGCCATTTTCAGATGGCTGTATACCCTCACCTTGGCCATGGATGCCAATTTCAAGCAGAAGGCTCGATTACGACCAAACGATGCTAAGGATCCACCACTGGGGCCTGGTTTCGCTTGCACTGTCAACCACGAGGTCTATCTACAGGAAGTTATGAAGCGTACTAAAGATCAGGATGAGGTCCTCTTTGCATGCTTATACCTCATCGAGTGCTAACGTACTTGCTAGATTTCCCATTGTGCATCTTTTGCTGCCGTCTATTCTGCAAACACCAAGAAGTCCAAAGGCTTGCGTGCTACTGGTATCGGGTCTGTTATTTGCGCACGACATCAGATGTTCTGGTCCAATGGTACCGGCGACCTCCAGAAGGGTGAACGGTATGACTTTCTCTAGAGTACACCCCTTGTTGATACTGAAACAATTACTTGCAGGCAGGTTAACATGGACTGGGTGTTCTTGTCTGCAATCATCTTTTGTCAGCTCATTTACGTCGTCATCTCGTACGACATAGCCTGTCAATGGGCTATTCACTTTTACGCACGAATGTCCAAACTACCCAAGCAACTCCATATGCCGTCTTACCGCCAACTACGGTTCAAAGTCCCCAAATTTCATCTTCCCGCACACAAAGACGAATGCCACGCACCTTATGCTCTCAACTTCACCGAGGGAGTCGGAAAGGTCGACGGAGAAGGCATAGAGCGAAACTGGCCTTTCATGAATGAGCTCGCGCGCTCGCTTTCGGTGATGATGCCAGGTGGACGATGGGATACGATGGATGATCATTGCAATGCCTCGAATCACCGAAAGACCGTCCAACTAGGCAAGTGCATTGGAATGCAAAGTGAACCTTATTCTCGCTCATCGTTTCCCAGATACTGCTCTGATGAAGCGACTTACTAAAGGTATCACCGAAGCCGTCATATATACACGTGCTTTCAGTGCCTTTCACGAAGCTCTCATGGTCGATCATGCGGAACTTATCGAGCAATGGACAAAGCAGCTTGAAGAATGGGAACGTGACCCAAATAAGCCATGTCCGTACAATTTGCCGTCCTCCAGTAAGCCGACATCTCAAGCCGTTCTTCGATTTGGAGTAGTCATTATGTTTTCAGCTATCACGATGGGAGTACTCAAGAAACAGCTAGCGGAAGAAGAGCTCAAACGTGAGCGTACGTCAGGAATGTCAAGTACCGGCATGTCAATGAGTGCGATGGTGATAGAAGCTATTGATATCGAGGATGCCCAGTACGTTATATAGTCAAAATGGAATTTCCAGGTGATTGAACATGTCTTAGACGTAACCTTGCCACTTCCCTGAAAGCTTCAAGCAGCACAGTCTACCAAGATACCGACCTTCTCAAACGTCGTACAGCTTTGCTCCGTCGTATTCGCAAGTTTCGGGAGGCCCAGGTCGCTCATGTTCCCAGCATTCGCCCACATGTTGAAGCTGTAGATGTTGGAATGGAAGATATCGAGGTCGAGAATATCCCCTTACTCCTACCCAGCGACCCATATTTCAATGATGCTGATCGACTCGCAATCTTCCCGGCCGATATCATTCTCATTGAGGCCAGGCTCCGAGAAGCCCAAGCCTTTGACGCACTCGCCGAACTCCGGAATAAACTTCGTGCTCGAAAGGTGGCCGCACAGTACAAAACCATGGTCGTGCCGACCCAAACCATTTGGACCAGACAACGAACTCTACAGGACGTCATTGGGCGGAAAATACAGGCGGCAAGTGACACCTACCGGAACGGGCGCGGGCGACTCTATCGGATCAAGGGATCCGGTGAATGGACGCAAGTGTTACGGGAGCTCCATCCTAACGATGTTCGAGGCATCAATGAGCGCCTGTTGCTTGAAGAGGAGAAGGGAGCCTTTCGTAAGGCGCAGGCTGCTGCAGGGGTTAGTGAAGCAGAGATCAGTGCCATTCTTGAGGGTATGTATGGAGTCCCAACTGTACCTCAGTCAGCGCTACTGGTTCGTGGTGAGAGTGAGAGACTTCCACTTTCGTGGATATGGTACACCACGCGACATGGTGACAAGAGTCACGACCAGCTCGCAGAACAAGAGGGGGCAAGTGTTGGAGAAATAGAAGCAAGTAAGTAATTTTATTTATCATGAGTTCGCTATTAATCATATTTATTAGGTCTCCGAGTGGAATGGTGTAAAGCCCGTGCCTTAGCCCGCCGAGCCAAGGAAGAGATCATCTTGGTTGAGGAGGAAATGCGGCGAAGCATCCAATTTTGTCGAACGAGGGCCACTTGGTGGATCTCGCAAATTGGTCGTCGCAGTGATATCTCATCCTGGCTGACCGAAGGCTTGGCTGCATATGCTAGGGAGCAGGCTGCTATAGAGACATGTCGGGCGGAGAGCTGGGCGGCTAAGTGGGCGGCTATTCGGCTGCGTGGTCGTGAAGTTCAGGCCTCACTCAACGACGACAATAAACTGAATGCACTCAGTCAGCTCAAAGAGATAGTAGTCGAAATAGACATAGAGGATCCTTCAGATGGTACTAGAGTAGGGGATATGTTGTAAAAACTCTGTTTGGCCAAATAATCTATCTTATCTTATCTGCGAAAAACAAAGAAATCGTGTGAAAGACATTTTGAAAGCGATGACGTGACCAAAACAACTTGTTTCTCAACTGTCACCTACCTTCCTCAGGCCTCAAGTCTTCGACGAAAGGACGCGTGGAATTTCATTTCATCTGAACTGGGAAATTCGTAAATGTGACTCGTTATCTGGTTCAGGCATGCTCACAACCCCGAAAGAAGACCCTTCCCAATATGGACGCGTCAAGGGTATAAAAGTCGAGTCTCTTCTCCGATTTGGGACCATCCCCTGCTCTTGAACCACCATCAGCAACAATCTCCCTGCTCTATTCACTGCACTTTTTTTTCTTGAACCAATGGCCAGCCAAACTCCTGTCGATGTCAACGCAATCACCATCGCCTTGACCGGTATGTAACATCTCCAAAGTCTCCGTCGCTAGCGCTGACTTTTTTTTTTTCAGGCCTGGGTTTGCCTGCCCATCAAATTCAGGCAATCGTTTCTTCGCTCACTGGAGGTACGTCTACATTGTACTCATGGGTGGTACAGAGGCTAACACGACTACAGGAACGACTCATGCGCCGCCTCCAACTCAGCCAACCGCTACTCATGCGCCGCCTTCGACTCAGCCTTCAGCTGCTCATGTGCCGTTGGCCTCTCAGATCCCTGCCTCTAGTCAACAGGCCTCCAGTGGTGGTGCGAATGCCTCTGGCATTCCCTTCCCTCCTCCTGCCAATCACCATGTTCCTGCCAACATTCCTGGAGGCAGCGGTAGCACCTGCGGTGCTACCTCTGCTGCCGCCGGATTCATTCCTGGCGCTCCTGCTGCTGGCACCGGCGGAGGTGTGGCTGTCGCTGGAGGTGGTGGTGCTGCTCACTCCTTGCTCTGCCCTCATTGTGGAGCCAACGTCGTTCTTCCACCCACCGACAGTCGGTGGTATGCTATCTTCGTGGGCACACGCATTGGTTGGGTCCGAGGATTGTGAGTATCTTTCATATATCTGCTTGACATTCGAACTCGGCTAACGCTTCTCTGACAGTGCGATTGCCCATCAATTGACCAACGGGGTGTCTGGCAATGCTTGGCAACACTTCAACGACGAACAAAGCGCTTGTGCTGCGTTCCTTGCCCGCCATGGTCAGGACAATGTCAGGGTTGTTGGTCCCATTGTCGGCACTAACTATCCTCCTGTTGCTCCCAACAATGGATGGCTTTACCCCTAGATACCATCCAACGCCTCTAATTGCTGTGTACTGCTCTCGTATCTGACTTGTATCTGAAATCCTGTTGTTTGCTCCTCATGTACTTACATAAAACGTTCAAAAATACAATTGCCCCCTGTGTTCCCAAAAAAAAATGAACGACGGATCGAAAAGAGAGTGCACTCCGATCAAAAGTAGCTTCGATGATGCAGAAGGCCCTTTGGTTGCTAGGTCTCTGTGCACGAGGTTCCAATGACCTTAGATCCGGTTCGCGAGCTCTTCACCTTGCCTTTGTGTCGTTTTCAATCTTCAGCTTACAGATTCAAATAGAACACATATATTTTGATGTAATATCTTTGCTAGGATGTAGTTATTTGTTGTAAAAGCAGCAAAAAATGTTGATATTCTGTCGGCGTTCTGCAATACTCGGTCCGAGTTTCATTTCCCGTGTTCGACTTCGGATTAATTCCCGAAGATCGTGCTCTTCTGAGCATGTCAAAGCTCCGAGACGGCTGATAAGGATTAGTCTGGGCCCAACACCTTCTCATTCCAATGCCTTCCAATGCCTTCCAATGCCTCGTTATTGCACAATTATAGAGATTCAACCTGTGCTTCTCTTCATTCCAATGACCTCGGCCACGTCCCATTGGCGATAATCAGCATATTGACGTCACATTGGCCATTTTGCTGGATATCCAGCACAAAATCAGGCCATACCAGCGACTCGGAGCACCTCGTTTCGGTGATAAGGAGATATCAGTACATAGAAAGGTAACGAGTGACCTACATCTAGCAAGTATTGGCCTTTAAGTGGCCCCTCGGACACAGCAATGATCCGGATGGGTGGATGTATCTCTGTCCCTCGCAACGACTCGGGACGAAGTACTCCGGAGACGGATTCGGACGCATGGCGATTTCTTATGGATCATGCATGATGGCTCAAGTGTTGTCCTCTATGTTTCGAACATACGTGATAAGTAAATTGTATGTTTTGGTCGTTTTTGTGGGCTGCATCTATGTAAAAATATCTGTGTACTCTATTTCCCTGAATCGGAAATACTTTGTCAGGTAGTTATGTCTGCACAGGATAGCGATAGTCCCAATGTACTGTCATGTTGAAGCGTTAGCATAATTGAACAGATTTGATAGTATCCTCAGACACCAGAGAGACTCTTTGGGTCTCAGATAAACACTGGAGCTCAGTTTTGAGGGTCGCAAAGGGCATGAAGACATTCAGTCGAGCTAGTGGGCATCTACGCCCTTTGCGAAATGGGCTAAGTCAAAAGCGCCCATTGTAGACGCCCGTTGCTCGGTTGTCGGAAAGAAATCGGCAACATTGTTTTTGTTATAGCGTGCGTGTCCTAGCTCTGTTTGCTTAATAAACATCACCACCAGATTCGGAGCATTCGAAACCTTTTCTTTCTAACGTCGGGATGCGGGATATGGGGGCCGTAATAGGGCAAGCCATCTGGGTCGAAATCTAGCAATAAAGACGTTCATGGTTTCTTCATACCTTCATGGCTCGTCAACGACTCTACCATACACGTCAAGAAAAAATTCAAGCCAACCGTCGGAAGAGCTTGAGAAGCTACCATAAGTAAGTTCTGATCCAAAAGACTCCATATAAAGCCTAATATCATCCAGAAATAAGGAAGCCATTGCTGAACGCAAACGACAAAAGTCAGATTCACTGGTCTATACATCCTATCCCACCAATATACTTATAGTACAACATTCTAGGAGGCTCGAAGAGGCTCAAGCTCGTGCTGAACATGTAAAAAGGTTGGATGAGCTGGAGGAAAGGGCCAAAGAAAGGTGCGTTTCTTTGCTTCGATACAACAGCCATTTCACTCATTGCCTCTATGCTACAGGTCTCGTTCTACCAGGAAAAAGAAACCCCAGCGCAAACCGACTATCGAGAAGTTGAATGAAAGCAAGGAAGAGAGTGCTGAGGAGCTCAAGAAACTGTACGAACTCAGTTCAACATCCCATACACATCTTGACCAATGCTTCCCTTTCCAGCCTGATCGACAAGTGGACTCAACGTGCAGAGAAGACACAAGCCAAACTCCAAGTAATCTACCTCAAATCGAGCGGCTTGAACATCTATTGTGACCTGCTGTACAATCGATATCTCGTGTCGATCCGAGAGGGCACCTCTGGCGATATTTTGGAAGAACACCGATCTAAACTGGAGTTCTGGCGAGGCCGTCTCTCTCACTACAAGATTAGAGTGCATCAGGAGTTTGGAATTGGAGAGATGTATGACCGCTTCGACTTTATGGAACGGGAGGTATCTCAGGCTTACTCTCGGGTCACTGAAATGTGTTGTCATGCTATGTGCGGTCTCGACGAGCTCTCAATGCATTTCAGGACTCGTCGCATGTCGTGGATGACATAGATAATCCAAATGTATATCCAACACATCTCAATTCACCCAATGTTGAGCTCGCAATGTCTTCCTTTTCGTCTTCTTTTTCGGTCCTTAGCCTCGTGTTCGGGCCTCGGTGTCTCAACGGCGATAAGACCCATTTAGGAAGTGAGCATTTTTTCTATTAAAAACACGTCCTTTGACCTTTAATCCCTACTTGACTCTTTATCCCATTCCCCTTCCCTGCGTCACTACCACCCCAAGGTTGGTCATGCTCACCCTACTATACGGTCATGTTTGCTCATCGAAACCCTCAGGCCATGTCTTCTACTGCTACCACCAAGATCGAGGTTGGTCGCATTCCAATACTCGTCGACGCCATCTGATCGTGACCATTTTTGTACAGAGCCCACGAAAGCCCCCACTCTGGTCCCGCTTCCATGTAAGCAATGGTTCTCCACCTCGTCCGAGACGGCGTTCATCTAATACATCTCCGACTATCAGCAGGGTTTCCAGCCGTTGGCTCCTTATCAGCAGGGTCAAGCAGCCCCACCAACGAAAACCTCGCCCTCAAAAAGTCCTCGTTTGAAGAAATCTCCTTCCAAGACACCCAACAAAAGCACACTTCTCCAGGCAAGGTCCTTTTCTATCTCATTGAATTGCGTAGCTGACTTTTTTTTTTTTTAGCGCAAACATACTACACCGGTACGACTTCAGCGCATTGCTAAAGCAAAACAAGCCAAGGTTCAGGCCCGTGCGCGTCAATCTCGAGCCCAACGACATTTGGCCAGACCATCCCGTGCTAGTGCACGCCTCCAACAGCGTGACGGCAGACTCAAGCTTGCCATGGAGAGAGTATTTCAGGTTCGTCTTCAATCATAGATTTAAATGTTTTCATGCTCAGTCACTTATCAGCGATCTACTCCACTCGCAACACGTGTCATCTACGACTCCCTCGACTGTCAACATGTCGCTGTCATTGCCAAGGTTTATCCGACCGTCTTTTATCCCGACCTCTGGAACGGCAACATCACCCTTGGTGTCCTTAAGGTGGTCGACTATCTGGAACGTTCTTGTCCGGAAGTGATACTACCTTCGACCGGTGATGAAATACTCGATAGCAGGCTTGCCTTCCGCCGCCGAGATGTGAGTCATATTCTGGATTCTATCTTAAGCTTTACCTCTAACACGTTCTTTCAGGAAGTCCGACGTATTCTAGTTCACCTCGGGCGCCTGTGGTTCTTTGTCGGACATCGCGACATGGCTTTGGTGATGAATGCGCACCAATGTTTCACTGAACAGGAGTACGACACCGCGGCAGATGACTCTGATGATGATGCCGACGTCCGATATATGGACAAGACGGCGGCCCTGGTGCACGTTGAAACGAGGATGCCAGCTCGCTTGCAAGAGGCTGCTCGTGTCGCCATTGTTGCTGATGAACCTTTCAAGCTCGTTCGTCGTAATGATTAGCTCCTTTCTTGATACAAACTTGTGGTTTTTTTGATATCATGTATTATTTGCGTAGTAAAATGTCCCAAAAGTGTCAAATAGACGCACCAACTTCTCTTTTCGAAGGTGTTATGAGTCGTACTGCCCACGCGTCCATCTCGCGGTATTTAAAGGGTCTGGAGCATCCGACAGACTTCCACAGTTCTTCTCTCCCAAGCCCTCGATGTATGTTTGGTCTCCTGTTGTGCTGTACAGACTCTCACTGCGGCTTCTAGGTCATTATCCAAATCGGAACGTCGACAAATTCAACACTCTCTGGCTCGTTTTAGCCGAGCTCAGCGTGTTTTCCTGTCCGACATTCAGGTAGAATACGACCGTCGTATGGACAGTGAAGGCGGTGTTCGTATGATGCCTTTCCTCTCCGAGGTCGCTTATTATTGGCTTCAACGTTGGCCATCGAAGAGATGGGTAATCACAACAAACCCCAATGATCGTTTCTCGATGTTTTATATGGAGTATCTTCGTCAAGTGAGTACCTATTTATTTATTCAATGCAATCGGTATATTCATACATGTCTTCTAGCGTATCCATGCTGGACTCAACCTCGATCCATTCTCCAGACCTCGAGCCCCTCCACCATCACCAGCAGCACCTGCACAAGTGACCGACAACCAGCTTGATCGTTGAGGAACGTGGAGACGCTAAAAAAGACCTTGTGATCAGTATTTGACTGAATCAGATTGGCTGTTGATACATGTACATACCTGTTCTCGAAGTCCAGCAACGTGTCCTTATCTGTCCCGAATAAAAAAGTCCCTGGTAACGCATTGGAAGGCCAGGAATCAAGAGAATGGTCAGGCAGTGAGTCCGAGGGAGAAGCACCGCAGGACATCAAAAAGGGACACCTTCCACTCCGTTTTGTTGTGTCAAGTGGAATGAACATAGGTCGACATGACACAGGGATGTCGAGTGACCTTGGATCAACCTATGTGCATGAATAATGCAATCTGGTAACAGTCGCAGGTCACTTACATCGCGAGATCGTTACATGAGCAGGGTTGCCTGATTTGGTTATGAGATTGCTTCGTAGGGACATACAGTGGCTATAACGCCTAGTGGAGTTAAGTAAACGTGCACTGAGCCATAGGGAGTAAGCAAAAAAATCGAAAAAATTGGACTTCACCTCCTTGTTTATCCTTCATTCCATTCCCAGCTCAATTCCAATGACCAGCAACCACTACCACCCAAATCTTGATCCAGCAAGGGTTAACGCAACGATGCAAACTTATCCGCATTCTACGTCTTACGGACACGTCCAGATGGCGACTTCGGACATGCAATTGACCGTCGACACGTCGCTTGGAGGTGGTTCTCAGCATCCCGACCCATCTCTGGTGCAAAACGCGTATTATCCAGGATACAACGCGATCTTGCCACCCAATGACCAACACGCCGTCAACGCTAGCCAATCCATATCCATAGACTGGTCGGATCCTGCTCTCTACACAGACCTGGACAACTCTGCCATCGCTCTCATCGACTTTGACACGCCACAAGACCACGCTCAGTCTCAGATGTGTGTGCAGGCGACAAGCTACGGTCTAGACGCGTCACAGAACCATGCTCAGTCGCAAAATTACGCGCAGGCGATGAGCTACGGTCCTAACGCGTCACAGAACCATGCTCAGTCGCAGAATTACGCGCAGGTGACGAGCTACGGTCAGGTGCCAGGCTACGGTCAGGTACCAGGCGGCGCCTCCAATCCCAACCGTTCCTTTCATTGTCCGGCAACGGATCACGGTTCTACGCAGAATCACGGCCCGACTGTGACATCCGGTGGACTTGAGAACTCAACGCTGAGCTACGCGATGGGACAGAACTGCTCCCCGAACCAGTATTACCAGTCCACGAGAGGTTCTAACCCGGAATACACGAGCCATGTCTCGTCTGCCGCCTCCTCCCAGTCGGCCCTTCACGACACTTCACCCATGTCCCAAGCACAGGCGGACTGCACCTCCGTTCGGATTCCAGTAGCATCCCATTCCAATACGTCCACAGTCCCTGCCGGCACTTCGTCATCAGAGTCTCATTGCCATTCCAATGCAGTGGCCACTCACCGAGTTCCCATGGCGCACCAAAATCATCCTTCCAATGGCTTTCCAGTCCAATCTTCTCCATCAGCTATCATTCATTCCAATACGGCCGCTCACCAAGCACCCATGGTGCACCAAAATCACCCTTCCAATGGCTTTCCGATCCAAACTTCTTCATCGGCTATCGCTCATTCCAATGATTCTGACCTAGCCCCTTCCAATCATACCACACGTCCTCATTCCAACGAAAGCGCCTCTCCTGGTGACCAAAACATTCCCATGGCTTCGGCTGCTCCACAGGCTACTCCTTCTAATTGTCCGGCGCCGGTATCTTCTCCTCAGCGAGCGCCTTCTGTCACTATCGAGATTGAGGAAGAGGTCGATCAAAGGCCTGCACCGGCTTTGTCAGCAGACAAGCCAGTGCTCGAGGATAATGTGCCGGAGTGCGAATACCAGATGAAATCGGAGGATATAGCACTCGAAGCCAACGAGGAGAATGAAAATGATGATGGTGAGGAGATAGAGGACGAGGACGAGGATGAAGATGACGGCGAGGATGACGGCGAGGATGTTGGGAAGGAGAAGAAGAAGTGTGGGCGTAAAACGATCTGGGAAGGCATCAAGTTTAAGACGCTGACAACCCCGGAGGCGGAAAAGATGTTCCGTAAAAGTGTGAGTATGTATTACTCGTACATGGTGAAACTCTTTGTCGACACATGGGGCTTCGAGTTGGAACCTGAGAAAGCGCCAGAGCCAGGTGTTGATTACAAGCCGATCCCTATCAACGATGTCCCAGCGGAGAAGAGAGAGAAGGAGAAGAAAGAGAGAGCAATCTTCAGACATACGCTTCGATATGTGAGTATGGTTATCATGTGCTTGAGATGATTTTACTCACTATGCTCCCCAGAAAATCGGCAACTTTGCTCGAAACCGTTGGAGGCGTCGGCAATCTAAAGCTCTCAACAATCCTGTGGTGTTCGACGTCTTGAAAACTGTCAATGATCTCACCAAGGAGGTTCCCCGCAAGTTGAGCAACATCCAGGCCTACCAGAAGTATCACTACGAAGACCTCATCAAGCCGTACTTTGAGGCTTCGTTGAGTGATGTCAAGGAAGAGCAGGGTTTGACTCCAAAGCAGATCAAAGACAAGCGCGCGGGTCTCATGTCCAAATTTTCAAAGGTCAAGTTCGGAAAGGAGTCTGAAGAGGTGCAGGTGAAAGTTAGAGAGAGGGCCAACAAGGAATTCGAGAACCAGATGCAGGCTTACCTGGATCGCCATGACTGGAAAGCCGATCCAGAAACCTACTCACAGTGAGTGGTTGGCTGACTTCATGATATGTCTAGCTGATTCTTGCCCCTCAGAGCCTTCGATAAGTTTGATCAAGGTTTGGGTCCAATCGCTGATGCCATAGCTATGAAGCTTGGATGCGGTATTTCTATCACAGCCTGGGGCCCCCGAGATAACGGAAAGCTGGATGTTACAACGTGAGTAGCACTTTCACTGGATAACGAATCAACTAACCTTTATCTGTAGAATCTCTTCGGTAGTCCCTGATGCAAAAGTTCAACTTGAGCTTTCACAGTATGCCGGCGAAGAGCGAATGAACGCGTACTACGACCTGTTCATAGGGTTTGCCCAGGTGGTTTTCTGTGAGTGTCGGCTTGACTATCCTGGCGGTTGAATCCTGATGAATTGGGGCAGCTAAGGCTGCCATCGAGTCCAGGAAGATTGAAAACCCACGATGGGTTCCCAAAGGATGTTTTGTTGAACGTTGGCCAGAAGTAGCAGCAGAGGAGGACCAGGCTGAGTCATCAACGTCAACCTCGACCAAAACCGTAACGTCAACCTCGACCGAAACGTCACCCTCATCAGATACGTCAATCGCCTCGACGTCGTCGACCGAGATATCGCCCATAGTCCCTTCCGCTGGCAACTGTATCACCACACCCAGTATTCCAGATCCAGATCCTGAAACTAACAAGTCTCAAGCACAGACTCTAACGAAAGGATCACGGGCGAAAGCAAAAGCTCCCAAAGCCGCTCGTGTTCCCAAACAGTCGAAGAAGACCGCTGTCAACAATGAGGAGGGAGAGCATTTGAATGAAGGAATTGGCTCCGAGCTTCATTCCAATGCGAAGGGTAGTTCATCTCAAACTGATCTAGGTATGTTTTGGATCGTCCTGAAACAGGGAACTTGTCTAATTACTTCTATAGCTTCAGCTTCTAACGCTCAAAATAATCCTCCAGTATCCATGATAGTCCCTATGACTATTCTCAGTGCTCCATCTCCCACATGTTCTTCATTGGCAGACCCAATTACTATTCCTGGGGCTCCGTCTCCCAAACGTTCTCCGTTGGCAGGCCGTGAAGACCCCAACATCTCTCCACATCTCCATCATTTACTTCCAATGCCTACTTCGCAACCAGTTGACGTCGAAAAGGAAAACCAACCGGACGGCAAGGCCCAGAAAAAGCGGCCCAGAGCACCTTCTGTGACCGCCGCACCAATGGCTGACATAACTCTAGGCCGAGGAAGTCGTCAAATCAAGGCTACTTCGCGTGTACCACAGCTGGTATCCCAACCGAATACCGCTGCTCCGGGAAAGCCTCCGACGAAGAAGAAGCGTATGACAGCTCCAAGTGAGGAGGTTGGTCATGAGGAAACTGAGGAAAATGCTAGAGGTGGTCGAGGTGGTCGGGGTCGAGGTCGGGGTCGAGGTCGAGGTCGAGGCGGTCGAGGCGGTCGAGGCGGCAGTTGAGACTAGAGGGAAGTCGTGGCGTCAGGACCTGACAAGAGCAGCTTTCTTTGGGTCAGAGAGGATATACAGTAGCCATGATTATAGATGAAAGTGGCGAAAGCCACTGCGGAGAGACCAAACAGTGCTTTTTACCATCGTTTTGTGACAATTTCTTGATCTCTGCTTAAACCGTGACTAATACAGTATTTGTGTTTTATGCCATTCCAATTATTTCTGCCTTCCAACATTCCAATGACTGGACGAAGGTCCCAGTACTCTACCCCATTGCAATGGCTTTTCTTTACTTGTTATCGTTCCAATGACTCCAGTAACCGCGTTCCTGGATCGAACGGATCAAATTTGCTTCATTCCAATGACAACGTTAATCGGACGATGACCTGAGTGATAAAACGAGCTAGTTTGTACTGATTATGTTGCAGCGAATCGCCAATGCTGGATCATGATAAAAGTAAGATATTAACATATGTGTGTTGCAAAACGAGGTCTCAATTAGCTCACTCTTCTAGTAGCCAGTAGAGGGATGGGCATACGGGCCAGTCAATTTTTTTAATGCCAGCGTTCGACTTGGCACCCCTTCATTTCAATGGCTGCTCATGCGACATACTCATTGGATTGATATCTAGGCAAGTATCGAAACACGGCTGTACAATCATTGGAATGAATTGGTATAGCCTAGTGGCATGCTATACAGGGATCATTCCAATGGCTGCACTGGTAAACCTTCATTCGAACGCCTAATTTGTGGGTGTAGCCTTCAGAATCAGGTGACCAAACACGACCGAGCTTTGGAATGACTCTCGTGACCGGAACATTCATTTGAATGGTCTTCGACAGGGTTTTGGCCCGTACTACACAGGGAACATCATTGGAATGAACCTGTACTTCAAGTTGAACACTCATTCAAATGGTGTTCTGGCCCATACTACACGCCATACCACATAGGGAACACGCCATTGGAATGAACAGTAAAGTACAAGGGACCGGACACCACCAGCCAGGCATTGGAATGACGTCCAAGGGAAGGGTTCTCCACTCAATCATTCCATTGGCCCCTAGTGGATTATCCAGCGTTCATTCCAATTATCCTACATGGATTCCTCCCTGGGGTCACTATGGTGGATGTGAAGCCCGCTGCCACCCAAATGCGAGGCTCCGGCCTGATAGTGACATGCCTACACCAAGTCTGAATCAGTGTGTTTTTCTACACGGTTTCAAGGTGACTATGAAGAGGGAGAACTCCAAAGTGATGATTCGACAACTTGTCGGCAACGAAAGCAAGACTGACGACATTTTCGACGTTGAAAGAGGTACACGTCCCGCGTCTTCTACTTCGAGACCGTCTGGGTGGTTGGAAAGGGGACATTCTTGGTTGACAGGGTCTGCGTCCGAAACTGGAGGCGACACTAGGACTCTTCATCTTGATGACAGCACTTCCCAATATGAACCATCAGTAAGCTCCCTGAATACTACCCTTAGATCCCTGCGGCTCATTTGCAAGTGTAGTTCCATCCTTGTGACCTGATCAACAACTTCATGCTAGAGGTTGGCATGGCCTCAGGAGCATCCAGTGACTTGGTCGCTATCTCCCACGATAATGACTGGATGGCACTAATGGATGATAATGTAGGGGTGTCATTGTTCCTTCTTAGGTTTAGCCAACACTGAACTACATAGATGCAGCCCCCCCAGCACTTTGAACCCTCTAGCTTCCTTCGGCGCCTGACTTCCCGTTTTACGCTAAGACTTAGCAGAGACTCAGATCAAGGTATCCTGTTTTGTCAACTCAGTCGATAAATGGTTGATTTGCTCCGTAGACAACGACTCGATTTACCTCGAACAGAAAAGTGGCATTGTTCGAGATTCCTTTGTATCCGAATCTGGCACACCGATGGTCTCGATTACACTGAGCCGCGGGCTCAGCAGTCTGCAAACACCCTCAACTGGGCCTTCAACTACTCCTTTATCAGTCACTACCGCACCGCGGACTTCCGGTGGCGGCGGCGGCCGTTACGGATTGCAACTTAACAATTGTATGTGCCTATGTATACCCCTTATCATAGTTTACTACCAGTGCTTGAAAAGATTGTCAGCGGATTCGGGTGAGGCCCGAATATGCAACTAGTGCGTTTGGCCCGCCACATGATCCCACCTGGAGTTCTATAGTCTATAGTAAGTTTTCCTGTCTGTGCACCAGAGTTTCACCTTGTTTACCTGTCTTGAAGTCAATGGAAAGGAGTATGGTCGAGGCGCTGGCAAGACCAGAGTTGCAGCAGGGGATGCTGCTGCCAAGCAGGCGTTGGATACTTTAGAGCGAAGTCAGAAAACTTAGAATCATACCGGAGCAAACAAAGTGCGTTACCTCTGGTACTGCTGCTTCAACTGCCAGAAGTCATAAACTAGTCCTTGAAGTTTGAATTTGAGCTGGTACTGTGGTGCAGACTTCCGTTTGCATCAGGGGATTTCTTCAATTTTACGACCCCCAAATCGACTTGACCGAAAAGCAGTAAAACACAAACCGTTCAGTTGTCTTTTGCCATGTTTGCAGTGGATCAAACTCCAGAGTGTGCTGATGTGTTAAGACCACTGAATACAACTACGTCTACAGTGGGACCCCATACTAAATTATGTGTTTTGTCTTCCTATCCATTGCACCCGTCATACCAACAGTGGTTGGGGTGGCGCTGAGACCTGACAGTGATAACGCACAGATAATTCCTTGAAGACAAAAACCACGCGCAAGCGTTATAGCAATGAATAGATACTACTGTAGTAGATGACTAGAACGCTAACCCGTGCTCCGCACGGCAGTTATACAAATCCGGGAACTTGAAGTCAATATTACACGGTTGTTAAAGCTGCTAATACTCACCTGTATGCACTTTGCATGCCACTGTGTAATCATATTCAAACTAACCTGCGATAATCGTAAGTACGTACTACTGAGTGATCTTAGAGCGCTCTTAAAGCAAAGAATTTACATGCCAATCAAAAGAACACCCTGTTTTTTTTATCAGTACTTTCATTGCTAGCTTGTTTAGTACTATACCCACTGATGTCCATCCCGAGACTGCAGACCGTAGTCTTCGGTTGCTTCAATACCATTGATCAATACCCGTTACACGTTAAAGGTTCTCGAAGCTTCGAGCGGCTTGCTGATAACTTACTGATCTTGTAACGGACAAAAGATAATTTCCGGGTTCTAGAATTTTCTCGGCTGTTCTTTGTCTAAGCCGTTTGTCTTCCATTCTAAATTTCGTATAGTATAGATGAATTGAAGGACTCGGACTTGTAAGTTGTGAGAAACGATACTGTACCATTTCGATCACTTCGACAGGCGCTGTGACCTGTGACCAAAACGAAGTCTCCTTCGTCGAATCGGCCCTTGGACTGTGACAAAAGGGAAAAATTGCCGAAAAATTGCCATTTTGGGCGGTTTTTCGATGTCCGAGCAGCCCGAAAGACCGTCAACAGGCTCAGTGACCTGTGACTAACCGTGACTTTCCACGACGAACGAAGCATCCATGACCTGTGACTGTCTAAGTGATCGAAATGGTACAGTATCCGGCCAGGAGTTAAGTAGTAGAAAGGACAGCGTGATGGGTGATGGTCACCTCAGAGGATTGCGTGAAAAGTACGGGATATGGCCGTTTGCGGTAGGGGAGGCAGGGAAGTTGAATGGAAAAGGAAAGGCAGCGGAAAAGAATGCACACAATGACACAGCCACTTTTCATGAGATCGTCACGCGGTTTAACAGAGTTTTTCTTTCGTCTTCTCACGTTGTCACTGTGCCCTATCGAGACACTTTACGCCTCAATGCATATCATGATCGCTTTCAACACGGATATCTATAGCACGGATACTACAGTTGGAACCACACTAGTATTATAAACGATTTGCACGGTAAGACCCCCTTGACTTCAATTATCTTTATACTAAAAACCGTGTATCCCGAGTATAGTCTCGTATTTTCATCACTCTCCTCAAGAGGATCAGTCCTTCGGGGTGAAAGAGGACTTGCCCCTCTGAAAATCAAAGCCTACAGTGTGACTGTTGAAATCGTAGAGCGAAAAGAGCATATCCGGGGATTTGTCGATGTGAATGGTATGCGGCAGGTTACGGTAAGTACTGTTTGTGTTGCCTCAAAACGCTTCAAAAGCCTTAGCTTGACTCCGTCTCTTCAGAATCATTAGGTCGTCGTAGCCTAATCAACGTCAACGCCAAACTCTCCCCTATATCCTTCCCGAGCAGAAATCTTTCCTGAAGGTCGAACTCTTCTCAACGCCCCCAATTCCTGTCCAGTTTCCTCACTCCGATCGGTTCACATTGCACTTCCCAACCTAGCCCTGACCCTACTGTGCCTCGTTTGCCCTTTACCCCGACAACGTTGCTCCATCTCCACAAGATTTCGCTATAGTATCTTCGGAAAGCATTCTATGTACGCGAATGTAGATGCTCCCGGTTCCAGGGCCTGGGAAGTAGACTACATATTCGACTAGAAGTCAACTTTTTTACGTCGCGAAATCGTTCGGCCCGCAGAAATCAGGGACCGTTGGTCCGGTCGGGAAGATATGGAGGCTTGTGAATGTCAAAGGTTTTACGATCAGCTCTGGGTGCAGTTGGGGCAGGTGGTACGCGTACGGGTGTTTTGACGTTTGGAGTGACACTAGTTGGGATCACACCGAAGGTATTGGACTATTTCAGTGGCCTTCGTGAATTCGCTTCTGATGAATATGTCTGCAGCGCTTCTGCTGCCGGCAGCATTTGCCGTGAGGAGTAGGAAGAGCGAAATTTACTAATGACGAAGATCAACACGTCTTTTATGGCGGTTTGCGAGAGTTCGTAGGTCTGTCAGTCAATGTTATCTTCACCCGCTGATAGCATTCTTCGTAGGGGACGCCTTAGTGGCAGCGTTGGGACAGCACGTACGAAGCGACGGATTATCTTTCTGTAATGTCATATGTCTCGTTAAGGAATCGCTATTGCTTCCTCGTACTGGAGCTTTCACACACTATGTTGCATTTACCAACCTTCTACGGCACGAGCTCCAGTGACCTCATATATATATCACAGGTGCTCGCAGTTTCATTATTCCCTATTCACATGCCGCTCGCTCACATCGATATCATAGTTACAGGCCTTGTCCTGTCCGTTATCGCAGGTTCGTATTTCATGCGTCGCCGAGGGCAGCTCAAAGGCGTGCGAGGACCGAAGGCTGACAGCTTCCTGCTTGGGGTGGAGTATCAACTTCAGCTCGAAGACTACGCAGCAGAGTTGAGGCTGAAATGGACTGAAGAATATGGGCCAACATATAAGATCCCTGGGTGCTTCGGCGTATGTACACTTTTTCTGATCTTCGGTACCGTTCTTATTAACACCCTTTCCTTCAGCAAAACATTCTTGTCACATCCGATCCCAGAGCCGCTTATCACGTCCTCCACGAGCATGTTATCAATTACCCCCCTACCAACGACTTTCGACATCTATTTGGACTCTTGTTCGGAGAAAGCGCCATCATGGTGTATGGAAATGATCATAAACGACACCGACGAGTTTTAAGCCCTGCATTCTCCATCACACATATGAAGAGTTTTACTCCGCTTTTTCAACATCACGTTACCCAGGTATGCTAAGTATCAGCACTACAGACCGTAGACTGATGAAATTCTTATTCAGCTGATAGCTCAGTGGAACGCGACCATGAAGAAAGGTGCCGAGACCTGGGACGTGATTCCTTGGCTTCACAAGGTGACGCTCGATATCATTGGCCAAAGTACGTGGCACAGGTCTCGTAAACATTGACAATCTTGAAATTTTAACCACGAAGTTGGACAGGCTCTTTCAACTACAACTTTCAAGCTTTGAAGGACAAGCCAAACGAGCTCACTGAGGCCCTTAGAGACTTTGAGTTAGTCCTCTGTATCTCATAGTCTACGTTTTCTATGGTACTGACTTCAATATCTCCAGGCGTTCTGGTGCTTCGTTCTCCCGCGTGCAAACGCTCAAGGAAGCTATAACTCGCTATGGACCTCAGTCTATCGCCGCCATCCAAGCCAGATGTTTCCCCGCACCTATTGAAAAGGCTGCTGCAAAATATTTCAAGCTAGCCAGCGAGCGAGCAAAGGAAATGCTAGAAGGGTCAGGTCTAGCGCAGGATGATCCCCAGTACAAGACGGAGCTCACGGGGAAGGAGAAGGATGTTTTAAGCGTGCTTGGTATCTGGCTTCTCCTTTTGTGATGACGTGACAAGAACTAATATAACCCAAATCAGTCAAGGCCAATCGCGCAGAACATCCTCAGAAGCAGCTTACGGAACACGAAGTTTTGTCCCAGGTGGCATTACTCATACAAGCAGGGCACCACACCACTGGCTATACGCTCTCATGGATTCTGTACGAGCTCGCCCGACATCCCGAGGATCAACAGAAGGTATATGATGAGATTCGACGTGTCCGGGAGAATGTCTCTGGAGCTCTTACTGCGGAAGATTACGATCATCTTGGTAATGGGTGGCTTGGTTTCTGTGTCTTGGTATGTTTTCCGAGAAAGAACTCAAGAAGACGAATTGAAACTTGAGATGTAGGAGGCACTCCGCTTTTACCCAATCTTATCCCGGCTCAATCGGCAGGCCAAGCACTCGGACGTCGTTCCCCTGCAGCTCCCGGTTCAATCGTCTTTGGATACAGCTATCACAGAGGTTCCTGTCGAGGCTGGCCAGCACATCGCTATCGACGTCGCCGTTTATAACCGGCAAGTACACCCTTGTTGTCCTTTGTTATCTTCTGTGTTGCTAACCTTTCGTCGGGAGTAGATTAGAATCTGTTTGGGGACCTGATGCCCGCGAATGGAACCCTTCTCGATTCAGTGATCCTACAGCAAAGGCAGTAACCGTGGGCATGACATCAAACATCCTCACTTTCAGTACGTCTCCTGAACTCGGACTCTTCCTTAAGCCCTGCTAACGAGATTACCAGGCGGGGGCCCGAAGGGTTGTGTTGGATGGCGATTTGCGCTCATGGAATTGCACGTTCTGGTAGCTGGTCTTGTCGAAAATTTCGACTTTACAATGCCTGAGGATGTGAAGATCAAAGCTCGTTTGATGACTCTTGCGACCATGACGTTCCCTTTTGTTGTTGGTAAGGAAGAGGCGGGGCCAATGCTTCCTTTGGTAATCCGGCCGAGAGGAGTATGGTTCTGAAATCCTGTTTTCGAGTTAGCTTTCGTCTCATGATGTAAAATATAGTACAATGTGCATATCGGCGGACTCTCGACCATATGTTGTCAAACCTATGCCCTACAGATTTATCTGTTTGGTTTCCACAGAGCTTTGAGTTTGCCTTGAGACTAACTTGAGTCCGAGATGAGCGCGGCTGGATTGTTCAATGTTCTGCTTCCCACGATGACGTCCTTGCCGACAGCCATGTTGTGGTCGCTAGCTTTGCTCCTCTTTCCTCCGTCCCAGCTCATCGATGCTAATTCCTCCTTATTTCTCTCCGCAGTCTCGCCAGATCGCACGTTCAACTCCAAAACGAAGCACATTCATACAGATTCGGGCTTGGAGGACAGTGCTAGCGACAAGCACCCTACAGCTAGAAAAGTGTTAGAAACCTAACCACTTCCGTCATAAGAGACTGCGCAAGAGAGGACCTGTCTCGGTCCGGTTGAAGGGATATACGTTAGGACATGGAAGCTCTCTGAAGGCAGCCATGGGTGAACCTCGTACATGAGCGACAAGGAGACGAGACAATGGCATCTTATGCAAGGTATTTAGGCCATCTCTGGTTTCCATGAATATTCTTTTCACAAATGCTTATACAGCGGTGTTCATGGCTATAGTGAACATTTTTTGGCAGTATTTGTTCTTATCGGCTTTGATTGGTACATCTACTCTTGTGTCGTGACCTTTGAATTCTGATGCTCTGCTTCAGGCATACCGTCTCCAGATACGATTTAGTGACCCGTAATTTCGACGCAGACCCTTTTGCATGGTATGCACGTCAATGACTCGACGGCAAAGCACTTCATCAAACAAACGCGAAATCACCCTTGCGCGGCATCTCCGAATCATCTCGGAATTTCCGTTTTCAAGGCGCCAAAACACTCCTCCCACCTTCCGATATTCCCCCTCACTTTCACGCACTTTCTCCGATCGGAAGGTGAAAAATACCTGACCAACCCTAACCCTAGCACAAGAGGTTCCGTCAGCATTCCACAACCTCCTTGGTGCTATCTGCCACGACAGAACTGTAGATGAAAGCAGGACATGCATACTCTCAGGAGCCCACCTCTTGCTATTTGGAACAGATCCAGAAGATGGTCAATGGGCGCCAACTTGTGTTGGGTGCGCTAATCGTTCAAACTGCTAAGGACAGGGAAGGATAGAACCCTTTCGAAAGAGGTGAAGGGACACCGTGATACTACCTAATCAAGAAGACTCCGTATGATGAAGGGAAAGCTGACAGAGACGGAATGTGTCAGGTAATGTGCTTATCCTACCATTGTTCATAATCTGACCTCTAACGACCACGTCTTTTTGTAGACACTTCCGAGAAAGAACGCGCGCCCATCGTCTTATCTTATAGAAAAATTTGGAAGTTCATGATGGAGCTAGTTCGCCGACCACTGTACGTGTTACTAGGGCCCATACTCATACGTGCTCAAGCTTATACACAGGCAGGGTAAATCTCGCAAGGATCCGAACAAGTCTTACCCATGACCTTCGCTATCACCTGCCTCAGACCAACGTAATAGGATCATTCATCTGACAATGATTCTGTCCCTTTCAATTACTGATAACTCAATATATGAACGGTATGTCGCTTTTTTCACTCTCGCCATGCCGAACCTACATTCAGTTGATGTCTAGTTTCAAGCCTAGTCACTTCTTGGCTCTTCATATTACCTTTCGGGACGAGCTCTTGCGTTTTATGTAACGAAATAGCTGTGGTCTCCGTCGCAGTGTCAAAGTTTACGATTTTTCCTGCACACCCCATCGAGCTACAAGGATGTGCACACTGCATTGACTAGGTAGATGGACAATCACTCACGTCACACTGCCTTCTTCGCTGACCTTTTCTATTGAATAGCTGTAGCGTGTTTCTTGAGACCCTAGTTAGTCCTTATGCCATGCTAACTGATGATTATGCAATTCTTGTAGACTCGGATGCTATGTTAAATCTGGCATGAAACCATCCGATCCGTTGGTTTACTCCCTGAAGTCCCAAGACAATGTCTTTTGGGTTGACCTTGACCTTCCTGGACTTCTTCAAACTGGGACTCACACGTTGTCATACCTTTCTGGTGTTCCGACCGGCTAGAACGCAGCGAGCTCCAATGACCTTATTTATAGTGTACATACCTGGGGCATGCATGATAGTCGTCTATCATGACTCTCACCCGTGTTGATCTCGCCGTCATAGGCATTGCTCTTGCTGCCATCACCCTTTCATACTTCCTCAACAGACGAAGGCAGCTTAACAATCTACGAGGTCCAAAGGCGGACAGTTATCTGTGCGGAGTTGAACATCAGCTCAAGCTGGAAGAATATGCGGGAAGATTAATGTCGAAGTGGGCCGAACAGTATGGACCGACATACAAGGTATCTGGATGTTTCGGTGTATGTTTCTCCCTCTTTATCGTCTTCGGTAGCGTACTCATACTGTCTTCCGACGCAGGAAAAGATTCTCGTTAGCTCAGATCCCCGAGCTATTCAACACATTCTTCATGAACACAATGCGGATTACCCCCCTCCAAAGGACGTGCGACTATTAAGTGACCTCATATTCGGAAGGAGCGTGATCACCGTGTATGGTAATGACCACAAACGACACCGCCGAGTATTGAGCCCGGCGTTTTCGATCAACCACATGAAGAGTTTCGCGCCGCTCTTCCAGCGCCATGTTACACAGGTGCAGTAATGTCTTGTTCTTCCGGGATACAGCTAATGGTTATTCTTTCATAGCTTACGGCTCAGTGGAATGCTGTAGCACAGCAAGGAACCAAAACATGGGATATTATTCCATGGGTGCACAAGGTGACGTTGGATATCATCGGCGAAAGTAAGCGTCAAGTTTCGGGGATGCTCTAGGTCGCTTTTGGAAGACTGAAACTGTGTGACAGGTTCATTCGACTATGACTTTCAGGCGCTCAAAGACAAGCCAAACGAGCTCACTTCGGCTCTCAGAGACTTTGAGTCAGTTGCGGTTTTACTAGCGTATTCTGTGGTCATGTACTGACATTGGTGTTCGCAGAAACCTAAGCCTTGAGCCTTCTCCCTTACAAACGCTCATGGAAGCCATACCTCGTTACTTACCCCAGTCTATCGCCGCCATCCAGGCCAATTACCTTCCAATAAGCATCCAAGAAGCCGCTACGAGATATCTTAAGGTAGCGAGCAAGAAAGCACAAGAGATGATGCAACAATCGGGTCTAGCGCTGGACGGGCTCGCAATCGAAAAAGAGCTCACGGGAAAAGAGAAGGATGTCTTAAGCGTACTCAGTAATTCTTTATTTCTTCTCTAGATGCTATAAATCTCATACGAAGTAAATTAGTGAAGGCAAACCGGGCAGAAGATCCTCAGAAGCAACTCACAGAGTACGAAGTATTGTCGCAAATGGCGTTACTCATACAGGCGGGGCATCACACGACTGGCTATTCCATTGCATGGACCCTGTATGAACTCGCCCGACACCCTGCGGATCAGCAAAGAGTATACGACGAGATCCAACGAGTTCGGGAGAAGACTTCCGGAGGATTTACTGCAGGAGATTATGATGACCTTGGCAATGGGTGGCTCGGGTTCTGCGTCAAGGTAAGGCTGGTTTCGGGCTGACGTTGAAGCAAACGTACTTAAGACTCTTGCGATGTAGGAGACGCTCCGATTGCACCCAGTTGTGATACACCTTAACCGAGATGCCAAATACTCGGACATTATTCCTCTCGAATGTCCGATTGAATCGTCTGCTGGTGCCACGATAGCGGAGGTTCCAATCCAACCCGGCCAACGTATTATCGTCGACATTGCCACGTATAATCGGTGGGTCCCACTTACGCTACTGTCTCAGCAACATTAATCAACGTTTGGGAACATAGACTAGTCTCCGTCTGGGGTCCTGACGCCAACGAATGGAATCCTTCTCGATTTAATGACCCTACTGCGAAAGCAGTAACCGTGGGCATGACTTCCAACATCCTGTCCTTCAGTATGTACCTTTTGACCTTTCCTCGTGCTGCGCTAATTTACGGTCTCATTAGGCGGGGGTTCAAAAGGTTGCATTGGATGGCGATTTGCGCTCATGGAGCTACACGCCTTGGTTTCTGGTCTGGTCGAACTTTTTGACTTTTCTTTACCTGAAGATGTCAAGATCAAAGCCCGCTTCATGGGTCTAGCGTTGCCTGTTGTTGATGGGAAAGAAGACGCAGGGCCAATGCTCCCGATGGTCATTCGTCCGAGAGGGGTATGACTATGAAATCCTGACATTGGTACCCCCACAAGATCTAACCTCCACGTCGGTGCATGTGTTTCTACAAAATTAATTGTTTACGGGATAGTGTAGTCTCTAGCTCAGAACGCGCCCCAAACTGCCTCTTGCTACTTTTTGATATTTTTGTACTATCCATCAAAATCCAAGTTCATCGTTCCACATCTCAGCTTCTAACAGGTTACATACATTCTTGTGGTCTCTGGTTCATCACCGAGTTGAACATCTTCGCAACAATTCTTGTTTGGTGATTGATTCAGAAGAAGAACAATTCCGGTGTATTCGGCCTCGGTGTTGTCCAGCGCAAGATGGCCAATTATTTTGTTGGCACCTGGCAAGAAGATATACCAAATGTAAGCGCCATCTGAACTGCGGTCCCAGAAACTTTGGCTGATCGGACGATCTAACTTGTAGTCCAGCCGACCCGTACCGGGTAAGTCAAGAAATCTTCACGATCGTAGTCCTGAAGGCAGAAGCACGGAATAGTGGGAAGTGAGCCGTGTTCAGTCCCAAATGGACGAGATAGATGGTCCATCTTTGTAACAACGGAACAGAAATATGGGTTACGAATTAAATTTCGAGGATATATGAGGTAAATACAAGGCGAATCAGAGTAAAGTTTTTGCTTTAAACACTTGAAAAACAAACAGGATACAGTATCGAGCGAACACGCAAATCAAAGATGTACAACGGGCGGAGTCGGTGGAGGTGATGGTTCGGTAGAGAGAGAGACTTGTTATGTACGTAAGCAACGGATTTCGCGCTTCCTCCGAATCTGCTCTCCTCTTGCTCTCATTGCCATTGTCATTGTCAATGTTATACTCATCGTCTGGGCATTGCACCTCTAGCACTAGGTCATTCTTTCCGTAAGTTGGTCTATATGCTACTTCTAAATACGAGGGTCGCTAATGCGTGGAAGCCAGATTCAAATTGTTGAAATAATACTATGGACACTATCCGACGACATTGGTGAATCAAGTGATTATGGAGAAGACCTTTTTCTTGGCTTGGTTTTGGAGACCTAAGGTACGCTCCTTTACATCTAGCTGAGCCAGAGTTATGACCCCCGTTATTAATTGCACCTCAAAGAACGCTGGTCAATTTTCGAAGGACGGTCTTCCTACGACTGAAATAGTCCCTACTTTGCATCCACCCTTCTCGCCCTCTACTGCTCAACATTCATCTTGATCCTCCTCTCGACGTCACCCTAACCCAACTAGGACCTCGCTCCACGCACCTCGTAATGCTGGTCTTTCCCCAAGTTTTCACGATATTGTGGCACGGTTTTTAGGAAAGCATTCTGTGGATTCTCAGGTACCTGTCTCTGTAATCAGCCGTCGGGAAGCATATTTTCCAACATACACCTCAAGTACGTGGCCTTTACGAGCATACAAGTGGTTCAGATCAGCGTTGGCCGGGGAAGTAATGTTGTTAAGGAACTCGAAGATGCGATAGATGCAAATTACGAGCGGTAGGCTAGATCTCTTCTGTCTTGGCGATGAAAGCCATAATTGAAGAACGTTTTTCCGACAGCATGAGCGAGATGCAATTGTCGTCTGGCTGCATCTCTATAACTAATACCTGTCTGAGCCAGCACAACGTAGTGAAGAGAGTGGCCAAGGCAGCGCTACCACAAAGCATTCTCAGTCGGATAAAGTCGATGGTTACTTCAACTCTAGGGACAGAGATCTCAAGGTACAAAAGGTATGGCGCCTCATCTCACTTGTCTCGTTCCCAGTTTACGCTGATTGTGGGTATTAGGCTCATTCAATGCTGCTCGAAGAATCTACATGCATCACCCTCAGCAACATTCCGACTTACAGCTGGCGCCTATCGAGAATTTTCGGGTGTGCATATTTTCAAAATGTCCCCCAACCCTAACCCTAACCCCTAGAACCTCATGCCCTTTGCGCGTGTACACAACGACTCCGCCATCCATCTACATCCTGGGCCTATCTACCCCGTTGCTTCAAGAATGAAAGCCAGGCACTATTTTCTTTCATCTCCTTCCATCACGGGCTTGAATCTCCGGCTGGTCAACAGGACTCAACACTGGAAACGAGTTGGCGTACTTTCGCGAATCGTTCAATTTGGCACAAGGAGGTGTGACTCCACGACAAGACGTGAGAGAAGGTAGAAGTCACAGACTTTTGTTAGCTGTATGGACACCACGATCTTTGCTGTCACTTGCTCCGCATCGAACCCTTCATTCGCACGTTTTCTTCCTTTCACATCTTTAGGAACCGCATCAACGTATAGAGGGTTACGTTACTTTGCCTGTTATTGCTATGCTGCCGAACCTATATTAATTGCTATCTCAGGAGGTTCAACTGGCAAGCCCGGTGGATTCGAAGTTCTGGCTCCTTCCATTCACCCTGCCATGTTTATAAAGGCGAAACTTGCAGCTCAGGTGAACAGCCTATAACGGAGGATTGCGTCCCCCCCCTTGCGTTTAATCATCAAGGCCACGTCGTTGGAGCGTTGGAGTCAACGTTTCCTGTTACCTCCTAGCGTTAGTAAGGTCAACATAGACTTTGGTGACCTTCATGTGCTTGGGGGTTGGGGCGCTAGTTAACAGCTTTCGATCGACGAGAAGAAGGATATCGGTAGACTCTCTTCCAGCACACTGCCCGCAGCGAAAAACATTCCGGCTTTCAATCATTGTCTCTCTGTCAATCCGGCCAGTTTCTCATATAACAACAAAACAAAACACGAGCACGCGGCTTCAATTTAGTGTTATAAGGAGCCACAACCCGATTATCGATTCTCATGTCTCTTACTCTTTGGAATCGATCTCTCAGGACCGCACAACACACAGGGCGTTGCTCTTACTGTCGTCGTGCTTTCGTACCTGCTTTACAGACGAAGGCAGCTCAACGGCATCCGAGGTCCAAAAGCAGTCAGCTATCTCTTTGGAGTTGAACATCAACTCAAGCTCGAAGAATACGCCGGACAGCTGACGTCGAAATGGGCCGAAGAGTACGGAACGACATACAAGATTCCTGGGTGTTTCGGTGTATGTGCTATCCAGTTCGTTTTCGGTAGTAGCATGCTTACCTTGCCTTTCATGCAGGAAAAGATTCTCGTCACCTCTGATCCTCGAGCTGTTCATCACATCCTTCATGAGCACGTTGTGGATTATCCGGCCACGAGGGAGATACGAAGGCTATTCGGACTCGTTGCCGGAAAAAGCGTGGTCACCGCATTGGGTGATGATCATAAACGACACCGCCGCGTTCTGAGCCCGGCATTTTCGATCAATCATATGAAAAGCTTTGCGCCTCTTTTCCAGCACCGAATTGTGGAGGTATGACTATGATTTGTTCCTTTGGATCGTAAGCTCAAGCGCTCACGGTCTCTTTTCTTAGTTGACGGCCCGGTGGAACGCTCAAGTGGAACAAGGGACAGAGGTTTGGGATATTGTCCCGTGGATTCTCAGAACAACATTGGATATTATGGTGAAAGTTACGTGTAATACGTCTTCTCGAGTACTGCGGAGGTTTATCGAAGAAACTCAACCTGTCCTGTAGCTCTTTCAACTACAACTTTCAAGCACTGGAAGGATAAACCCAATAAACTCACCCAGGCTCTCAGAGAACTTGAGTCAGTCCGGTCTTTATCATGTTCTATGGTCTTATGCTGAGATTGTCGACTGCAGAAACTCGAGTCTTGGGCCTTCGCCTTTACAAACGCTCAAGGCAGTCATACCCCGCTATTTGCCCCGTCAATACCCATCCAAGCCAAATGCTTTCTTACAAGAGCCGAACAGGCTGCCGTTAAATACTTTCGAGGCAGTCAGCGAAAAGGCGAAGGACATGATGCGACAATCGGGTCTAGCGCTGGACGTGTCGGTAATGGAAAAGGAGCTCACTGGAAAGGAGAAGGATGTCTTAAGCGTGCTTGGTATTCATCTCCTTCTCTTGCGAGCGACATGAATCTGATACAGACCAAAATTAGTGAGGGCAAACCGGGCTGAAGATCCCCAAAAGCAACTTACAGAGTATGAAGGTACTGTCCCAGATAGCGTTTGCTCATACAAGCGGGGCATCACACGACTGGCTATTCACTTGCATGGGTCTTGTATGAGCTCGCCCGACACCCTGCGGATCAGCGAAGAGTATACCACGAGATTTCAGTGCGTCCGCGCAAGGGCTTCCGGAGAATTCACTGCAGAGATTTATGATGACCTTGGTAATGGGTTGGCTCGGCTTCTGCGTCAAGGTACGATTGTTTCTGAATTCAGCTCAAAGCGAACGGTTTTTTAACTTTTGTGATATAGGAGGCCCTTCGATTACACCAATCTTAATACATCTCAACAGAGAGGGCCAAATCCTCGGACGTTGTTCCTCTCGAATATCCAATTGAATCCTCTACTGGTGCCGCAATAGTAGTAGAGGTCCCGGTGCAAGCTGGCCAGCGTGTAGTGGTTGATATCGCCACGTACAATCGGTGTGTACACTTACCCTACTCTATCCTCGCCCTCCTAATTTCGGGAACATAGACTAACATCCATCTGGGGTACCGACGCCAACGAATGGAACCCTGCTCGGTTCAGTAATCCTATGACGCAGTCGGTAACTGTGGGCATGACTGCCAATATTTTGACCTTCAGTACGTGTTTTGGATTCTCTCTTTTACCTAGGCTTCGCCTAATCAAGGTCTCACTAGGCGGTGGTCCCAAAGGTTGCATGGGATGGCGATTCGCGCTCATGGAGCTCCACGCCCTGGTAGCCGGTCTTATCGAACAATTTGACTTTTCTCTACCTGAAGACTTGAAGATCAAAGCGCTTTCCATGACTCTAACGTTGCCCGTTGTTGTTGGTCAAGAAGAGGCAGGGCCGATGCTTCCCATGGTCATTCGGCCGAGAGCGGTCTGACAATGACATCCGCTCTTACGCCCTTGCGCCCAATACTTACTACTGTGAACTTTGTATCAATAAATGTCATATGCCAATCTTTCAGATAAATAAGATACAGTCTCGAGCGATTAGCAAAAGTGTACGATGGGCTGAGGAAGCACAATGGTTTATCACGTAGCCCAAATTAATAAGCTGAACTTCACTCAATACGCTTCCATTTGCTCACTGTTCAGTTATTCTGTTCCGGGCCTTCTTTTGTGAGTCAATCTTCTCAGTTCCACGAATCGAGTTTCTGAAACATATATTACCAGATTTTTCAAAATCAAGGCACTACTAGTCGACAAGATATTCAGGATCAAGTGAACAATCCTGTGGATGAAGAGGACTTTCTTCCTGGAGACCGAAGGTGCGTACTTATACCTTCATCTTCATCATTAAGTGAGAGCTTTCACTGACATTGGGCTCAGCATGACTCGCCCGTCGCCGATAGTCCACAGCTGGTGGATCTTTTTCCCCCAAAAGGCTATCCTTCCCGGCACTGCACCCATTCTCCTCGCCTCCTACCGCCAAACAATGTTACATCATGATCCTCATACTCTGAAGCGGACTTCACTTGGTTCCGCCTAGTTTTCGACCGTATTACTCTTCCTTCAAACCTTGGACACGTTCCATGAAGTTCATTCACTCTTGCGCCAAAAATGGGGGCCTTCCCATCCATCAAAGTTGTTCCATCCAGCGTTAACGAGGAAGCAGTGGTCCGTAGGGAGCTAAGAGATCCATCGAGATGCGAAGAATGAACGGTAGGCCGGATTTCTCCACCTGTGCGAATAAGAGCCATATTGAAAAATACTTCTCAGCAATGCGAATGATGTGCACTCGACATCTGGATCCTTCTCTGGAATATTGGTGCTGGGAATAACTGGTAGCAAATAGAGTGGCAGGTACTCGTGCTACGACAGGCCTTCTCGATACTGCCGCTAAACCTCGAGGTACGTGTTGTCCCAGTGACCTCGTCTCCGGCTTGCTCATTTCGGGTATTAGATGTTTTCGGAAACTTCAAGCTTTGCACTATATGCTGCCTGATGACCCAACTTCAATCGACTCTCCCAATCTCGCCCAAATAGTTGGGGTTTTGGGACTCGGACTACACTTAACCCTAACCCGAGGCTTCTCCCTGTGCTTGCACTCAACATCACAACCGTCTACATCCAGCGCCCCATCTATCTCAAAACTTTGGGAATGACAAATGGGAGTCATCCCCTCCCTATTCCTTTTGCCTCGCTCCCAACATGTTTCCGGATAGTCAACACTGGGCACCGATCTATCTGAATCTCGCGAATCGTTCAGACCGTCACAAACGGGCATAGTTGGGTTTTAACAGTAAAGTGCAGGCGGAGGTTTGATGCCTTCGAGGACTGCTAGATTTAGAGCAGGATAGCTTGGTAGATGGATCGTGAAGTTGGCATAACAGGGAATATTCGCAGTAGCAGACTAAGCAGCGACAGGTAACACTTCTATCTTATCATTGTCATTATTCATAACCCGAGCTCCTAACAGTCACCTCCCCGTAGATGTCGACATTTCGAGCTCAAGCACACGCATGGCCATTCGGACTCATGGTCGGAAAGAGCGTAATCAATACGTTTGGCGGCGAACATGTACGATACCGCTGGGTGCTGGGCACGGCATCAGCGATCAATCGTATGAAGCCTCTTTCTGAACACCGAGCTGCGGAGGTACGTTCATGCCTCATTCCTTTAGAATGCGAGCTCACGTATTCCTTTCCTAGTTGACGGCTCGGGCATTACGAAGGCTTACCGGAGAACTCGACCTATTCTACAGGCTCTCAGACACTTCGAGTCAGTTTCGTATTTATCATGCTCGACGTCTTCGTACTGAAAGTCACTTCAGAACCTTTGGCCCTCTCTCAGTGCAAACACTCAAGAAGTCATACCTCGCTGTCTAACCCCCGTCAATAGCACCTGTTCGAACCAAATACCTTCCGACAGATGCCCGAAGAGGCTACTATGAATACTTCGAGGTGGCCAGAGAAGGCGAAGGAGATGATGCCGCATTCGAGTCTGGCCCTGGATGGGCCTAGGATGGGGAAAGAGCTCACAGGAAAGGAGAAGGATGTATTGAGCATGCTTGGTATTTACCTCCTTCTCTTCCGCGCGCCATTAATCTGATACAAAGCAAATTAGTGAAGTCAAACTGGGCTGAAGATTCCCAGAAGCAACTTACAAAGTAGTACCGAGAAATATATCGCTGGACTACCCGCTGGAGGCCGATGTTCATTATCGTCTAATACCTTCATACCGCGTGGAGGATGTCTGAGCTTATGTCAAGAGGTGAAGGGTATGGATGATACGTAGCCCTGAACCAGCTGTACTCGCGACCGCAGGATTAGGTTCGTAGAGCATATCAGTCTTGATCTATCGTACCCTCACCGCAAACCAGCAGTCAGATCACCAGCGGTTTGAGATTATCGGTCAGCGTGCTTGCACAGTATCTCGAATCTCTTCTCGTTATCTTGCGCGTACTTCCAGTCATCCGGCTTCTCATGCACAAGACGACCTGTCAACAACTAGTATTAACACTTTCCCTTTCCCGTCCATTATCGTCGGTGGTGTCTCGTAGCTGCTGATGCCATCTGTTTTGCCCATACGGGCCGTGCTCGTGAATGTATGATGTTCCATAGACTGATAGCTTCTGTTGCTGACGTTACTAATGAGGTATGCTGGGTAGATGGCTAGCGGCGTAGTGTCCTGTCGGTGCAACTCTATTAGACAATACCGTAATGACTGAGGGGGATGGCCGCAAGCGGCGAGGGCCGAACCTTCTTAAACACAAGGGCAAAGAGATATAGGACGAGAAAGTGGGACTCAGAGACCCTAACCCCAGGTTTTGAGGCCTGTCCATATTTGGAGTGGAGCGTGTCTGAGCCAGGTTCACTCGCAACAATCTCAAAAGGAGCCTCACCCAAAGGTTCGGCAATAACCATACACATGACAATGCAATAGCAATGCCATATCGACACCCTCCGTTTTCGACCATGGCCACGGTGTCGGACGCAAATACTTTCACTATGAACACTAGAGATATGAGGAGGTCAGCACACTCATCATCATAGACATACCCATCCAGAGCTCCCTTCTCATATTAGTATGTCTCAAACTGCTAGGCTCTTTACATGGACTAATCCTTCAAAACACGATCACAGCCCTCAGTATCAACCCCTTGGATGCCTCCGGACTTCCACGGCGTTTGCCTTTCAACATAGACTACCAAATTCCTCCGATTCCTTGTCTTTGCAACCCCTCGCTTCCGAACAGTGTCCGTTACGCAACATTACTGTTCGAAGAGAAGAACGGCTATCCTCTTTGGTGTCCAGAGCCAAACGAAGGTCCAAGCGTACCTGGAGAGCATTCAGAAACAGGAATTCAAATTGGTGACGTCAGGATCCTTCACCGCGACACACCTTTTGACTTTCTATTTAACATCACTTATGCGGCTGACCATCCTATCAACCAAGGGGGCGTTCCACCTGGCTTCACACCACTGTCGAACAACCTCAGCAAGACGTGGCATACACGTCACCGCGACTACGACGGTCATGTCACTGCCCCAAAATATATGTTAACAACGAATCAGGTGCCCGAGGAGGAATTGGGATCAGGGTGCGTTTCATCGTTCTTCAAGAACACGGCTTGGTGCTCATCTCATTCCAGGATCAATCGAATGTATACCTTCACCTCATTGCATCAACAAGGCGCCATCCTAATGTTACCCGAAGGTAGCTCACTGTCAAAATTAGAAAGCAAGGCTGAGTTTCGCAAGTACGCCGAACAACACACTCGCACGTGGATATATTGGGCTCGGGAACACAGAGGAAGAGAATATCCCTCAGATATAAATTCTTCTATTTACCTGGTAACAGGCTGGGAGAAATCTAAACTAACTTAGCTTATTACTGGATTTTTAGGCCCTTCATCGACGGTGATTTGAACTCGTCATTTCCATTGTTGAAGTCAGCTAATTCGGAGGCAGAGTCAAGGGTGGTATACCACGAGTCAAAAAGAGCAGCATATGTCGACGAGTACGTCTACAAATCTTCACAGGCAGGCCCTGACCTACGACTTGAACCATCTCTAGGATATATCACTCTCCTTAATAACCGTGCGTCTCGTATGCCTACGTGTTGATATACTACAACTAACAGGATGTTTGATATATAAAGACTTTCAAAGCGCTGGTGATCCGACCGCCTTGAGCTACGAGGAGTTAGTTCAAGGTCCATCCGACAAAGCTACATGGACAGTCCGTTGCAAAGGTAATCGATTTACCTCTCAACTTTTATTTTATTTTCGGCGCTTAAGTTTCACCTCCAAGTAAACGGGGTACTAGTACAGGGAGAAGGTATAGCGAGTACCAAAGCAGCCGCGAAGGACGTTGCAGCTCAAAAGGCCTACGAGGTACGTTACTCGTCGTACTGAATAAAGCACCGAACTGACATTTCATTAGTCCCTCCTTGTTAACCTTGGAATAGGCAATATTGAATTGTTCGGCTAAGACTCGGAGAGCTTGTGGAGAGCGATGAAACGCCTTTCAAAGGCGTTTCATTTTCGAGGACCTCACTTCTGGTTTTCCTTTTTCTTGGAAGTCTCCAGTTACAGTACTAATGTAAAATATTTCACGAATGATATGTCACAATCATACATTGAAACGAGTAAACGTTCATGACCCGTTGGTGACCCCAAGAAAGAGATCATCGCGCGAATTACTATTTCCCACGGCCTTTTTCCCCCACACGTCCATGACTGCCAAGGTAAGTATACCGAGAAATTCTCTAAGCATGATCGACTCCTCCAGAAACAGTGGTGCGAGGCACTGGAAGCATATTATGTGTCCCTTTTGGTGTCATCCGTGTCTGAGCGCTGCTGAATACTGAGTCGCCGTGACTTTGGGTATCGTGACGGTTACGCTCTCATATGACACCGTGAGTACCATCTTATTTGCTGAAATGAGAGCTTTTACTAATAAGGTATCTTGTTGATTTCTCTCTGGTTTTATCAACTTCAAGGATGGCCAGTATCTCAAACTCGCGGAACGTTGACATAAACGCCAGAAATCTCGACCAAGTCGGAAGGGATCAACACAATCACTACGCCGGCATCATAAATTGCAGTGCGCCCAACTCTCTTTGCTTGATTGAGCTAGTGTTGATCACTTCGAATGCTCAAATCGCAGCTCTCCAAATAGACAATGCGGGGGATCTTTCGAATCCTTCGGGAATCAGGCAACAACTGCGATACCGCGCACCTAATAGCAGTTGTCTCTACGACTCTCGCATTTCTCATAGTAGCCGTTACACGACATTGCTACTGAGGGAAGGAGCTGGATATCCACTATGGTGCCCTGAGCCCAATGGATCTCTTCCTGCTGCCTATAAACAAGGAGGAATCCGAATTGGCGACGTTGGTATCATTCAGAAAGACGCACCATTCGACCATCTGTTCAACATCACCCAAGCAGCGGATCATCCTGTGAACAATGGCGGAGTCCCAGAAGGATTCGTCCCGCTTTCACTGGGGAAGGTTGACACAAACTTGCATGCACACCATCGGGATGGCGATAGTTATATTTCTGCTCCAAAGGGTTCACTCAGTAGGATTCGCATTCCTGACGAGGAGCTAAAATATAGGTTTGTGTCCCAACTCTGTTCTCGGTAATATAGCGGTGTCTCACCTTTTACTGGCTATACTAGACTTGACAGAGCCTACGAATTTGAGGGTTCAGGGGACCAGGGAGCAATCTTGATGCTACCAACTGGCAGTTCACTCTGCAGACTAGAAAGCAAGGCTAAATTTCGTGCGTATGCCGAACAACATGCCAACTCGTGGTTTCGCTATGCAGAAGAACACAGAGGAAGAGAATTTCCTTTGGATGGGAACCCTACACTCTACTTAGTAACGGGGTGGGAGAAATGCACGTCTTGGGGTATTGCATCGTCCGATCCGAATCGTACGAAAATTTTGGATG
>JAYKXP010000276.1:0-39245 GCA_037176845.1 Paramarasmius palmivorus | reverse complement strand
CCTCGCAAACGGCATTTGACACCCTTCACAGTGAATGGTACTATAGATCGTATGAAGCTGTTCATGACTCTTGCAATCATTCTGCCTTTTCGCAAAGCCTCTTTCCGCATACCGGCCAATGGTCGACACCACGTTTATCTCCTCATTATGACGAATCGTATATGACCATATCTCCAAGAGGAATCTGTCCACTCGCGCCCACCCAGTAAAAACCCCAAAAGGCCAAGACAATAGCCTCACCCTTCAAATTAAGCTTTAAAGCTCCTTGTAAACGTAACTCCACTCATTACCCCGGAACAGGACACTCACAAACTACTGCTTCTTGTTTTTCTCCTGCTATTCACTTAGCTTAGCTCGTTCCTTTCCCGTAGTCTACATTTCGGCTTTGGTAACGATCAACGAACACTGCTTCCACCGACTGTCACCGTTTGTACACGTCTGCGCACAACACACTTAGGATTTCCTGTCTCCCGTACTCACACAGGTGCATGCCGCCCATTCCTCAATCCCCGGCAATGGCATCCCTTTACCGTAATTTCATCGAAGGCACCCCAGGACCACCCTAGTTGGCTTCCAGAGTCCAAACAACGAATCGGACCTGGTAGCCCTTGTGTGGTATCAGTCCCTTTGATGATGCAACAACGGCGTATCATGAGGGCAACCTACTAACCGCTCTGAGCGAGCGTTGATGCTGATGCTGAGGTTGGTGGTATCAGGTCAACTCCCCAGTTTCTGCCCGCAGGGTGCTGACGTTGGGCGAGGGATATGACTGCGCTCTGTGTGGCTATCCAGCACCTTCGTCTTCCCAGACCCACCTCGTCCGAGCCCGCGCTCACTTATCTGCTACTCACTATCACAGGCTCGGCGGATGTGTCCTCCAGAAGCTGGTCGGCGTCTATCGAGGTATTGATAGACATATGGGTCAAGTCCCATTCCAGCGCCACAGTTGTAACTGAGATCCCATGAGTTTGATTTGGTGTTCGAACCAGGACCACAGGATACATGAAAACCCTGGCGCATGTCATGACTCAAGACAACTGTTCTGATTCCACAACTTCTGCTGTTGACGAAGGAAATCTCATGAATTGGGGCGGGTACAACATATTACTGTTGTTGGCAGTAGCGTGATCCCCGTCGGAAACGTTATAATACCGGGAACTGGTAGGCCTCTAATCTATAGTCCTCGCTCCGACTCTGCGGGGACATGAACCGCGAGCTGGTCTGCACCATCACATCCTGCTGCTCGACTAAATGGCACAGTTTTGTCAGGCTAAGGAATCGTTACACCGGAGCGTAGTAGCGCTGGGGAATGTGAAGTGATTCATGTTGGCTAGGCCGCTGGGGACGCCGAGCATGGCGGAGACTAAGAAGGGCTGACATCGTTTCATGTAGCTGACATACACCGGGCGCTCGGCGCAGGTGTGTGTCGACGATTGGCGGATTCGCCAAGATTAAGATGATGAATGTCGGTCGTTATCCCAAGTTGGGGTTCCAAAGCCCCGTCTGTATTTTAGAGCGGTGTGCGCGGTATGCCTTTTGGGAAAGAGGAACTAGTATATTTTAGTCCTGATTTTGGAAGAAAGATCCTTAGTCTTGCTGTCTGATCGAGGATGTGGCATTATGGGAAGGAGAACGACAGCACGTCCATCTTGTCCTGAGGAGTAGGAGAAACTGAGAGTGGTGTCTTTGTGGTTGATTATGTCCACGGAAAGGAGAAGCGCGGAGCGAGAGACATGAGCCAATGGACAAACATAAGTATATAGTCTTGTTTTAAAACCTAGAAATCGGCAACAAGGCCAAATACCATGACAAGGATGTATATGTGTCCACTCTTACCATTCCTGAATGTATTAAACCTGATCTACATCGGTTGGTCTTGTGCGCCTCCAACCGCTGATTGGGATTAGCCAGGAAACTATATCGCAACTGGACTGAGCCGCAATTTTCACTCGTCCCCGTCGGGCGTCACTTTTTATGCGGGCGCGGCTGAGTTTCGGAAGCCTTCTTCCTCTGGCCATGAGTAATCTAGGAGGATCACTGGGGTTTCTGCTGGCTAACCGAGGTGATTTTCGGAGATATGCTTCTCGAATTCGGTCTGCTGCTGGTGCTTGAGTGAAATTGGGAGTCTGTCGAGGTCTGAATGAATGTCGACGACAGGAGTTTAATGATCCGATAGGTTCCAGTTTGGAGACTAGAAAAGACATTTCTCCATATATCTCGATTGGGCCTACATGACATACGGGAGAAGGAGAGAGATGCTGGGTGGAATCTCTCTGTGGGGCCTGAAGGTGATAGACGGATGGTGATGGTTTGAAGACACGAAGAAACTAGCTCTGGAACGAGGGTTCCGTTTGGAGCTCTTCCATTATCCCACTATCGCCATCCACCGTAGTGAAAAGCGTAAGAAACAGTAATCACCATACGTACTGGTGAATGTTCTGGATAGTACATTGAGTTCATGATCGTAAGATGAGAATAAGATAGTATCCGTGTCCGTTGATACATTAAAAGTAATATTTTACCTGTCATGGGATTATCGTAATTCTGAAGGATCAACTGACTGCTTAGTACCTGTAAACCTGATTCGACGGCGAAAACGACCGAAAATTTGTGTTGTCACCTGGAGTCCTCGAAAGATACTGTTCTGAATTACGTGTAAGGAGAATTGTTGATATGAACCCCAGCGTAAGAAGGAGTAATGGGGAAGGCTTGAGGGTCAGAGAGCAAAGTCAAAGAGTCTGGTGGTGAAGACTGGAACGAGGTTTCGTCTCTAACTTTTCACGGAAAGGGGACGTTATTTCGTGTTCCACTCTATACGTAATCAAAAAGTCTGACAGAGAGCTGTGATTTTTGTCTTAGAGCGAGGCAGATGTATTGGCTTTATTCTTTGCCCCATTCGAGCTCGCATTTGCTTATCAATTTGCCCCGGATCTGTGACATTTCATTTCTTACTCATTCTTGTAGATATTTCCGCAGCTCCTCTCGTCTTCCGACATTATCCCACCGACTGCAATCTTGCTTGCTCCCAGTCTCCATTAGCCCTATGAGCGCTCCTCTGTCTCGCTTCAATTTCCCCCTTTCAGTCTGATAACCGTCTCTGACAATTGTTTGACATGTATCCTCTCACTTTTGCGCTACTTGACTCACCTCCCAATCTATTAAATTCCTGCTTCTTTGACCATCTCCTCCTTCTTACTCCTTCCCCGCATAGCGCCTTAGATCCAGCCAAGGTCAGTGCTTCTCAAAGATGCACCCTCAAAATCTCCTGGGTCCAGGCCAAATGGCAGTGCTCGTGCTATGTTTTCCCCCCCGGAGACGGACATGACCGGAAAACGGACTTGTCTAAAAAACTGATCCTCTATAATGCTTCCTTGAGTCTCCATGAGCTCGGAGATCTCTCGACATCTATTGGTCGAATCCGATTGTCGTGGCGACAAGCTGCCTCCCATCAAACCGTTCGTAATTGTACTTTTACCGGTACAACAACCTATAGACTTTTGAATTTCCCGCTCTTTGACTCTCTCTTGACTGACTGACACTTGGTGCCAATTCCCGTTTCATCATTCAAGTTTCAGTCTGGCCCGCATCACACACACATACCACACCAAACATTTGTCCTCACGAATCGCAATGGAGTTGGACTGTGTTATCTTTATTAATCGCCACGTAGAAAGAAAAGGCATCACCGCCACCCCCGACAGACCGAACTTTCAATACATACCGGTCTATCTTCTTGACCCCGGGTCTCAAAAGGAACACTAGCATCAAAATACATGATCAACGTGGTTTCTTCATCCCAAGACTTCCCTGTCCACACATTGCACTTTCCCCCTGGATCACCCGGCAATGGACATGGGCATTCCTCGGATCCCTCGAGAATGTGACTACAATGATTCCATTCCGACTTTGCCTCTCAACGCGCGCGTTGTTCATTCAAGAATATCCCTGGTAGATACCCAGCACGGGCATCCTACACCGCGACTCTATGGCCAAGAATCAAGACGTCCTGCAGAATAGTAACTTAGGTATTGTAAATTAATCTTTTAATTAACGCTCCTCCACCATTGCTCACCAGTTCGCAGTCAAGCATGACGTCCTCGGCCAGTGAATCTGATATTGATACTCAAGGAGGCAATGCTTTTGAGGCGGTGATAATGATAATGATGTTTCAAGGGCAACTCGAAGGGATTCAACGCAGGCCATCGTGTGCACGATCTGAAGTCTGAATCCCTCGTTTTGTATTACCACAACCTACAGAGAGATCCTATCGGACTCGCCTCAACTTTGAAAATAGCTCTTACTCGTCGCTTGATTATCCCCACAATTCATCATCGTTTCTCGGGAATTGAGGAGACCTCAGTCGATATACCTCAAACCATTCGATCCCTATCGAGTCCCTAATAGCATATAATACATTGATAAAGGTCTCCCCCAGCCTTTCCCTCTCAAGACTCGGCACTCACATCACGGTGCTAGTGTCGTTGGTGGAACTGGATCCGCTGATCTCATACGCCACGCACGATCAAGTTACACTTACACTTACACCGCACCGGTTCTGTTGTCGCCGGTCTTTCAATCATGACTACCATGATGTCCATATATGTTGTTGAGGTATGATCGTTGTTAGGGTGAGTGGTGATGAGTATGCTTTCTGATTCCGCCAGCAGCAAAGGGAACTGAAGCTGATCGGTGGATCTTCAGGTGTTTACTATGGTTTTATATTCTGATTAGGCGTTTGGGTGCCTGAAGGTTCGGGGATGTTATTTCTAGAATCGAATCTCAATAGGTACGTAGAGAAGAAAGAACAGATGATTTATTCAATACGAAACGACAAATGGCATTGACAAGTAAACAGAATCATCATTTGTGATAAAAACTCTGAATATCCACCTAGCGTCACGCGTTGGGAGCACCACGAGGCTCACAATACCAACCCCAGGAAATATCATTCTCATCAGGTCGTTGCCTTCTTCTCAGCCTCATCGGTCTCACACCTCATCTCATCGGGAAACCTCGTCGTCCTTCGATACGATATCATGATCACGCGAATCCGGAGAAGACCTTGGAGTCGTGCAATACATCATTGATGCAATGTGTCCTTGGGGAGCATCCGAACAAACGCGTCAGTTTGGCGGCTAGAGGATCTATGTATCATGTATCATCGATTGATGACGATGGCGGGTATGGGTACTATCTCGTCTCCGCTACGTACCAATGACGGACAACGGCCGCGGTGATTCCATCGCAAGCATCGACCACTCACCGTTGACGTTGACGTCGGCCACCAGATTGAACGTTGAGCGTTGAAAACAGGTGGGAACCTGTAGAATTTAGAAACTCAAAGCTCAGTGGGAACATCACCGCGTTTCAGCACCTGATCTAAAGAAATCAGAATATCCATGCGGGAGCTATTGTCTTCAAACGTTCGCAATAATTGAATCAGAAAAAGAACCAAGAAATTCACTGGATAATGTATTGGAGAGAGGTAGTGTTATTCTTAACCTTGTGCTCGAGCGTTTAACCTTCCGGTTAACCGATTGCTGGTGGTCAAAGGACATCACTGATGATTCTGCGACTGATTGCAATTTGGTTTGAAATCCTGATATCCATGTGGGTGCGGGTGCGGATTCCAGTACTGAACAGGTCTGAGACCTGGGGAGTATCATCAGTTGAGAACGAGTTGTCTGGGAATCAAAGCTACCGGCGGTTTCGTCCCTTGGTCTGGATACGGGAAAGCCCGCGACCTCCAGGTAACGAGTTTCGGAAACGACACTGCTAAATGCAGAATAAAGACCAAGCTCGCTTATCACCTGCCCAGTGTAATGATCAAAGCGTTACTTGCGGATGCGAAACGAGGTTTTACTGTTTCAACGAGGTCCGAGAAGGAATGATTAAAGCTATCGATAGATAAGCCTGTGGTTTCTTGGATACCGGAAAGGGTCAATGAGGGCGTCTCAGAGGATAACTATTTTCGAGAACAAATGCAGAACAAGGACCCAAGGTCGCTTATCAACTCTCTGTATTGATCAAAGCGTTGCGATACATGGTCAACAAAAGAGTCCTGCACGAGGTGACCTTCAGTAATGAGTCGATGGCATCATCAAATCACTTACTCTCAACTAGCTAGATCTCATATCGTTCCATCTGAAGGTTCACTGGAAGATCAACACGAACATCCGAGCCACGACTCATGGTACGAGCTAAATCTCTGATTTCCTTCAATTCAGAGGAACCGATGGTTGATGTGGTTAAGAAGGTGCTTGTACCGTCGGCGGTGGTGACCGGAACACCCAAGGCGCCTTTTTTAGTACCCTTGCCTAATCCCGTCGACGGAGTTCCTGTATCAATGACTGAGCAGGGCATCCCGGGTTTACAGAATGCTTTGTGGTTCTTCCAGTCCTAATGTAAAATGAGTTACGATAGGGTAGAGCAGAGTCGCGTGGAGACATACCGAAGTTTCTAGAAGGGAATATCAAGTGCATGATTAGCCGCTGACAAGACTGAATTCAGGCGTAACTTACGACATCTAATTAGGAAAAGCTCAGCGAAAACTCAATCTCGCGACGAAGAAGACTTACTCTTTACTGCAGTAACTCGGCTTTTTATCTGGATCGCACTTTCCGCCACCTATAAAGCATTTTTAATAGGCCGTCACTTTTGGAAGTGCAAACAAACACGAACATTGCTGTAGCATCTTGCCCCGATCTGCTTCCACACCGCATCCGACCGCAGCGCAACGATAACGATTCGGCGTAGCCAAACGTTTCTCCTGACCTGTGGCCAACTCTGCCTTGTATTCCGTCTGACGTTTCTCCCGAGCTTCCCATACCTTCTCGTACATATGTCTGAGCACAGGAAGGTCTCCCATTTCTACCCGTTTGTGCATTTCCTTCTCGGCAAAGAAGATAACGGCTGGAGATGGGCGGCCATCTGAATAAATGAGGGCCTGGGAAGCATGATGTGCAGCGAGAAATAGGTTACGATTTCTGAGATCTGGCGACTTGAGATGCCAGTCCATGAGAAGAGCATGTGCGATGGATCTTGTAACGTGGGCAGCAGATGGGTTTGTTGCGGTCTTGATGAAGTATTCCCAAGCACCGCGACGATCTGGATCACAATCGATACCGGCTTGAAGTCTAACAATAACTCTGAAATGAGTACATCGGTGATATCCAAAAGCGCGAACATACCTGAGTGCAAAGTCCAATTGTGACTCCGGAACTCCCCTATCAGCCTCTTCCTCCACCATTGGAGTGGGCTTGGAATGGAACAGGCGTCTCAACTTGTCCATCTCTTCGTCTAGCTTGTGATCTAGCTTACTGAGCGAAATGGCAGGACGAGCGTTGAGAAGAGAGTGCATATACTCCAACAACCTCTGCACGGATTCGTCGAAGGGGTCCTCTTCGGGTCGTCGAGCCTCTAGGTTACATGAACGGAAGTTAAGAAAACCGATGGATTCGGGGGTGCCCAACAGCTGAGTGACCTTATCCGTTGCGCCGAATTGCTTCTTCAGATCCTTGAAGGTCGCTTCAAAGTGACCGCGAGCAAAAGAAATTAGGTGTTTGTATTCGATTTTAGAACGCTCCTGTTCAATACCCAACTTTCGAAGTTCTGTGCCAACTGCTTGAGCCAGACTACGGTCATCTGTGGACAATGAACCAGACGGTCCAAAGGGGAGGGTATCCGTTCCACCAAGATGCTGCTTGAACGCGTGAATGAGGGCCTTTGCGACTTCTGGTGCAGCCTCTGACGCGATTTCAGGGAAGAATTTAATGCCACTGGTTTGTTTATCAAGACCAACGGGAAGGCGTTCTACGTGTTTCTTGGTTCCTTTCATGTTCACGATGAACAGAACATGACAAGGATTTGGTTCGATTGGAACGTATCTGACATCGAAATGCCATCTCGTCGCGTCCGAGGTTTTGGGAGACATCAAAGTCTAAGAATTCGAAAAGCGTTTTAAGTGTTCAAGTGGCTGTGCAAGGAAAAGAACGTGTTGCTGAGTAAGCGGCGCGGCACGAAGTACTAAAAGACGCCGAAGTCCGACAAAAACTCCGACAGGACTCGAATTTTCGAGAGGTCAAATAGCGTCAATATGAAGTTGCTTGAGGAAAGATCCTCCTGAGTCATGTCGGTGGATCAAAACACTTATCATATCAGGGTTCCATCTATATGATGCCGCGTTGGCGGTGCTAGAAATTCAAACCCCGAATATCAGTCCACCGCCGCTTAACCACCGCCCTTCTCTTGCTCAACCTGCCCTCTTCATTTCGATGTCACGGCCATTTTCCGTCGAAGCTTCGATAAACGTCAGTAAAGAGTCGACCAATTTGACACTGCATAAGCTCAATGCTCTAGATGGACCCGTGTCTGACGAGGACCGTGACGGTGGGATACACAATGATATATTGTATCAACAGGCAGCTTTGCCTGCAGTAGCAATGGGGCCGATAGAGCCTACTAGGATTCACCCAGTGGGCTCCCAAGCACTCTCGGATGCCTCAATGAGACGACGCGAGAGAATTGCGAGCTACTCCTGCAACCTTTGTCTTGCCACCTTTACCGCGAAACATAATCTAAAGAGTGAGTGTTCCTAGGTACCCTTCCGTGCGGGTATTTACACCATCACCCTGCCCGACTAGATCATATGAATTCGCATATAGGAATCCGTCCTCACATGTGCCAGGGTTGTCGTCGCACATTTGGGACCAAGCATGTGTTGACTAGGCACGAAGGAACTTGCGAATTCCTCCGCAACCGCCGGCGACGGGAGTAGATAAAAGCATCGAGTCGTTATTAATGTTATCGAGATGTCGGACATGTTATAACTAATTCAAATGAGTAGATGGTTGAATGTAGCTACGTATTTCTTTACTATAATATGGACAATGAATCGGTGTACGATAATTCGTATTTTCCGTGACTTATTTCAGGAGAATACCATGTCCATGTTGTTTGTGCCTTTTTCCTGACCCACTTAGGTGTTGTTATGAGCAAGGTGCAGCACTGAGTACTGCGAAGACAGACTTGCAAGTCTGGCAGTCTTTACATTAATTCAGCAACTACATACAGCCAACCCGGGAAGATACAGCGTTAAACGCACAAAATACAAAATAATTAACTACGTATAGATCATGACAATGTGAAGGTGAGCCTGTAAAAGTGAGGGTATACATCGAAACCCATAGAGTGATGGCGGTAGTAATACATTGAGTTGCTTATGATTGAACAATAAATATCAATCCAAGTGTTTCGCAAGAACGACAACAATGAGATGACGAAGAATGAGAAAGCAAAGCACGGTGGACGATATATGTGAGCGAAACGAAACAAGTTCATGATCGAAGGACGAAGAGAACGAAAACATCCAAAGATTGAATCATGATGGTCCGTGTGGTGGGTTTTGTGAGAACTGGAGTCTTTTCCGAGGACCTGAGTTGGCATCATCGGATCTCGGGCGTTTATTCCCGCCTCCAAGTGCATTAGACGCCCAGCTCCACATGGACGGTGTTGTACCCATGATCATGCCAGGAGTGCTGGGAGGAGGCATTGACTGGGATCCTGAAGGCATCTGGGATTGCGAGATACCTCTGGAGAACGGCATGCCCATTCCGCTGGGGCCCATAGACGAAGGCGAGCCACTAGAATGGGGAAAACTACCTCGACCCATTGAATATGTAGCCTGCGTGGGCGTGGTAGCGATTGACGGGGACTGTAAAGGTGAGCTGAGATGATGATCTGCATCGTTTGGTTGCAGGAAATACAGCTCAATCGTCGGCTTGTGGTGGTGGTGTGACCGAGACGTGGTGCGATGCGATACGTTTGGAGAGGTTGGGTTGGAATGAACAAGGGATTCTATTGACATCTGGATTTCATCTGACGCATTTCCTGATGTTGCTAAGGAGCTTCTAGGAGGTTTCTTTTTGTACTATATGAAGGACTCAGGGAGGTCATTCAAGGAAACAAGGTGCACTCACTGTTTCTAGTTCGGGTTTGCCACGCCACTTGGCTATCGCCTCGCAGAATCGAACTGCTGCACGTTCAACTGGTTCTGCCGGATACTGCCAGGCTAGGTCTTCCATATGTGTTGACAGATCAGGCGTTGACTCTGGTATATCGTAGAACTTCAAAGCAAATCAGCCATTGATATTCATGAAGATAGATGGGTATCTAACCTTTCTAAGTCTGTCATCCATCTCGACCTCGTACTCTTCTTCGGCATGCGTCTTCCTTAGCGATGCTCCGGCTCTGAGCGTGGGGAACAGCATCTTCACGGAGTCCAGGAGACTCGGCAACTCATCCGGTTCGAATTCTTCAAATTCGTCATCAGGGTCTTCGATTTCAAGATCGAGCTCCCCAAGACCCAGTCCCACGGTTAACAAGCATTCTACCGCGTCTGAGCCTCTCCATCCACCACTCAGGTACCCCTGCAAGGCAGCACGGGTAAGCAAACCCATGAGGAGGAGGTACCACTCTCTAGAAGGTCTGAGGGCGTGCCCATACAGCCTATCCTGCGCTTGCGCCGAAGAAGAAGCGTGAGATCGACTCGGTGACCCCACGTCGCCGCTCTCTCTCAACGCTTTGGGTGACTGGGGCGATCCATGTTCCGAAGGTGATGGTTCCACAAGAGCACCTTCTACCTCTTTCGCCTCTCGAACTTCTCGACCCAACTCAGCTGCGACCAACGCAGACAGTCGCAGAAACCTCGGTATGAGTTCAGATAACTTGGTGTTCCCTGAACCACACCCCATTGTACCATCATCTGTAGTTTCTCCAAGAGGCTTTCGCCGTAGTACACTTCCATTTATTGCAGACCTTAATAGACCAGATCCAATACCACTGCCATCTTGCCAACCGGTGATACCGCCCCCGTCAGGAGCAATACCGATCGGGGTACCTTTCCAAGAATTCCATGTCGAACCACTTCCATTGGCGACAGAACCACCCCCGCCTGGAAGACCAAACGAGCTAGTCGAAGTAGCCCTTCCTCGTGCAGTGCCTCCGCCTACTGGGGGCCGAGCGCCAGATTTGGCCTCAACGCAGATCTCGCACCCGGTGTGCAGATGTCTAGGGCATCGGAATGCGGGAGGCGAGTTGGCGGTGTCAGGATCGGCTCCTGCATTGTATAATGAGCGGGTACGGGATCCTGGCTTTAATGGCCTTTTGATATGAGTTCGATGGCTTTGATTACGGCTGGAAGAGGCGGGTGAGTGGCCACTTGATCGTGTGGCCTGATAGGAATGGATCAGTATATATTTGGTTTTTTGAATGACAGCCCTTACATTTGATCCTGAAGATGGTTGACCATATGAATGATTCGACGATACGTTATCCATGGGTCTGTTCCGATGCGACGCTGAATACGCTGATATTGGTGCTAAGGTAGTGAGTGCTTCGGGAAGATAAGACGATGGTGGTACAGAAGACGAATCGTTGGACCCGTCCCCATGAGAAGAATTCGAACGAGCAATGGAAGGTGAGCTCGTTGAGTGGCGTCGATGCCTGAAAGGCTGCGGAGGAGACTGGCGAGCAAAGAGGTCATTGATGACTGTGCCCAACGCAAGCCGTAAACGGACTCCATTAGGGAGTGTATGGGGATGTTTAGGTTTTTGACCAGATGGCAATATTTGGGGGGACGATGCATCGGAGAGGTCATCTTCAATGATCGGGTGGACCGGGGGTAACTGAACAAGCATCGATGTAACGACTTTCTCTAATCCCTCTGCACGAAGTCTGAGACTTCTAGCAAGAGGAAGATCTTGTTTGGCCAGTCTCGAATCTTCGTCCTCATCGTGCGGGGCATTCCGGCCCTTGAGCGTTTCAACGTCTTCACCATCGCTGTCGATTTCCTCCTCTTCTTCATAATTCTCCGGTCTGTGTCGATGCTTATAGTTTGAAGAAGATGGACCGCCCGTACGGTCAGTCATGCCGAGCTCTGCTCTCGCCTGAGCGAACCGAGTCCGTCCTAACAAAGGCAAGAAGAGTAATAAGGTCAGCTTAGATTCTCGCATAGATTCCGGAATATTAGACACACCGTGAACCCAAAGCATATGATCTATAATAAGCGTCCGAGTACTTTTTTCTCTGGGAGGGATGGAATGAAGGTGGTGAGCATGTTTATGAGCAGGAACCTTGAAAGTGGTATTGGAGGATGAACTGGCTCCGGAATTACTGGAAAAGTTTGACTGGGCATGAAAGTTGTTCGCCGTCGAAGATAAGCTGGAGACAACTTGCTCGATGTTGAAATGAGAGCCATGTTGACCTGGATTCGAGGCAAAGGTCGCCTGAGCCATGATGGTAGAAGAAAAAGTGTATTGATCTGCTACAACAAAGTATGTACTGATTCCGATTTTCCCCTAATTGCCTCACGTAACCTTGTTGCCGACTCACGTTTCGGATGTTACTCCCATGGTTCCTTTTCTCCCCCAGTATCGATATATCTTGGTTCACATATCTCTTCAAGTGTCTTCTCCTTGTCGACCTTGAAGAAAAAACTTCTATCATGGAAGAAATCCTTGAATGGTATCCGAGGATCGACGCTGACAGACCTCAGTAAAAGAAGGTGATCCGTAACCGTGGCTGGGACAAGATGGACATTCAATGTCAACGTTGATGGGCTTGGTCTTGCGCAGTATGGGGAACAGAAGTTGCCAGAGAAAACTCACGATGAGGAATTCAGACAGGAGTGCGTAACAACGACACTGCTCACAGAAATTGTTCTCACCCCCGTTTTTCTTAGCATGTACCCTGTATACATCATGCTATTGAAATTTTCAAGAAGATAACTCTAAATGGAGTCCATGTGTGAGTTATTCTTCACAGCGGAACACTGGTGGCGTCCCAACAGCAGTACACCTTCCAATTCATCGGTGCAGGACCATTTCTGGAAGGCTCTGTAGAAGACCACGGAACAGTATAGGGCAACAAAACCTGTTTGATGTCCCTGATGCCGGGCACATGCGAATCGTCATTGCTAAGCTATAGACCTGGTCGTGCAAATTACTATACCGACTTCACCCTCGAAAGGTTGTATTCATGTTGCCCATCCACGACACTCAACTTCTGCATGTCGGAATTGTCTAGCTTATCCGTATCTCGCGATTCACGATTTCCTGCGGTACTTTGAAATGCATAATAATTATTTGTTAAACGCGTACTACATATTTTGTAGAGTCTTGGGCAAGTCTGATTGGGTAGATAAGTACTGTATACATAAATCACGTTGATACGATGTATCGGCAATAGCACGCACATGTTGCCTGATGTCGTTTGAGTACGTGCTTGGTACCAAAGCGCCGCCGACAACCACGACATTCAAAAGGCCGAATATCATTGTGCGAATTAACGTGATCTAAACGATCAAATCTACGAGTCAGTACAACTCCGACCGACGATGGCAGATCACGAACTCTTGAGATTGTGTTTCGCAGTAAAAGATTTACCGCAGCTTGGGTAGGGACATCTAAAGGCAGGTTCTCTCTCGCGCCTCTTGTTTGAGGCATGTGAAAGAGCATCAGATCCCACTGGCCGTATCTGTCTCCAGTCAGGGATCGCTTCCTCCGGTTTAAAATGGCGGCATTGAATATCACCAAGGTTCGCAAGACTTGGAAAGTGGTGCCCTTGAAGCAAAGGTGTCTCTCCTAGCCTCGGTTCTTCAATGGTTCCGACGTTGGTCGAGAAGCCGGCGGAACCATAAGTAGGATGCTCATGGACGTCCATGGTATCCTCCTGCTTTGGCTTGAGATCCTGACTCAACATGCGTGTGTCAGGGATTGCTTCCATATGCCCAGCACGGTTGATGGAGTGGAATTCGGTGCCGCACTTGGTGATGTCTTGTGATAGATCATCCCACAGAGCATATATAGAAGGCAGAGTAGAGCCATATCCCAGCAATGGATGATAGATGTACAGAACATCCTCAGTCCCTGCAGTGAGGTAATTATCATCAATCATGGGAGTATCTCCGGGAACTTGAATTCCCGAAAGCAGCTCTTGCAGGAGTTCCTTGGAACGGAAGAGATGAGGTGTCCCGCTAATTGTGCATGGACTGTCGTCTAACCATGATTGGGGCGAACCCGATGAGATGGGTGATTCATTAGGCGAGGAAGAAGAGGTGTGATACATCGAGACACCTTTCTCATCTCGCAAAGACAACGGCGAGTGTTTAGAATCCCATTTTCCGAGAGGCCCGGGAGTAGTGTCCACATTAGGGTTCCGGGCTCGCAATGCATTGCAAACCCCGGTATCAATAGAAAGCGACTGTTCTTCTGGATGTGCGCGTGCAGTAAATTCGTCGAACATACTAACCCTAGTTTATACAGTCAAACAGCGATTCCGGCTGCCTATCCTGCCGCGTAGGTGAGGTGGAAGGGTAAGGATGAGGTTTCCATACCAGCAAGGATCGAATGTGTACGTACCAGCCTGTTATGCTTCTTGAACTTGTGAGATGCAGAATATCGAGGCCTTGTACCCTTTTATACAGGATGGGCGTTAGGCTGTTCTAAACCCATCGTATTGTCTTAAGCTTGTGCTGTCCTGGGAGTATCTCTATCCAGATCGACGTTTGTCAGGCTACCATCATTGCTGTTAGGTTTTGTTACATACCAATTCCAGAGGATTGAACAGCACGACAGCTAGCTGCGCGATATTGATCTCCGATGGTTCTTTCTGTGATGGTGCATTTGAACCAGATGAGGAAACCTCAGCTGATAGAATGACCTGCAAACAACTGTAGAGTTAAAAATTGACCACTGACGTCGGTGAGGCTTTTCGCTGGTCATGGTGGGAACAGTTGGGAACAGCGTTGTGGGGCTGTACAGCTGTACCTTAAACCGAGGCCGCGTCACTCGCTCGGCCCGAATCTCATTGGACCTCGACTTGAGCGAGCCCAACAGCGCTGTTTGAAAATTATTGACTAATCCTCCTATATCTGCTGTGAGACAGAGCTACACGGCCGCAATGCGTGATGCATCATCATTACTGTCGAGTCATTCGCTACACGTTCACTCCGATATCGATGGGTTTAGACCACAACAAGACCACAAGATTTGAAGAGGTCAGGTATAGATATATACATAAGGGTATCAAGCAAAAAGGAGGGTATAAAGGTAGAACAAGCATAACTTCAATATCTACGACTTATCGAAGCCCCGTCACGGTGGCTCTTTGACTTCGAGTGACGCTTCAGATCTGACCGAGAACGGTAGTCCTTCTGGCATTTATTACATCTGAACGGCTTGGTTCCCTCGTGCACGCGCTTATGATCTACCAATAAAAATAATTTAGCACCTTCAGCAACAGTAGAGGTGATATGACTGACAATCGAGATTATGCTGAGCTGTGTAGCTCTTCCCACAGCCCGGTACATCACAAAATCTTCGCGGGGAAGCAGAGACACCTTCTCCGGCGGCAAGCGTCTCTGGGTTGATCCCTGGGTACTGATTCTCCGCTGCGTGGGCTGAGGTAGGCGATGGAGACGTCATTGAGCTTGTTGGACTGGAGAACGGCGCCTGATTCGAAGGTTGAGTAATTTGTGGTGTGTACGGCGTCTGTTGTCGGTCTATGTACCCGTAATCGTAACTGTCTGTCATCAGCACTAGCGACATTCCAATGCAACCAAGGCCCACTTACGATGGGTACGTAGAAAAATGCGAGTGGACGGCGCACACTTCCGTTCTACTTGCACGACATAAACAGTCTAGATTGTGATCAGCAATATAGTGGGCGATCGAGGGAGGCGCTCACTATCAGATGTATCGAAGTACAATGGCGCCGACCACTGAGCGCCATAGCTATGGCCACTACCGTTGTTATTTTCAGGCGATGAGCTAGTAGAAATGTACGGTCAGTGTATGTCTTGGACAATATAGCAAATTCTTCGCCTACCTGTTCATGTTGCGAATAACGACGTGTAGAGAGGGAAGGGGATGAATTTATAAGATCACGCTTGTGCTGTCTATGCTGTTAATGCATAAAAACTAATTCCTCTGCTGATTCTGAGAAATCCAGCTCCTGTAGACCCACTGACAAGGATCTTTGACAGCACTCGCGGGCATAACAAGAGGCCTGCAAACTGACTCATGAGCAGGAGTTGGCCATCGCTTGCCAAAAAGTCGTCAGACGCCTTTGTTACTCGACCAAAATTGAACTTCGTATCTCCTACAAGGTAATACAATGGTGACATCGCAGAGCCACAGCAAATTCAAACATCAATGGGTTGGAGTGTACAGCGTTTCACATGCCTTTTACAGTCACTCTTTGTGCCGAAGCCGCGCTGGCATCGTATACATTTGAATGGACGTTCTCCGAAGTGAGCGCGAATGTGACCTGCGCCATATCTAGAGTGAGCGATAAAGTAGGAATAGCTAGACTGAAAAAGCTCACTCTGGAGGTTATGGCTGCTAGTGAAAGTATCACTACAATGGGGACAGTGATAAGAAGCTTGCTTTCCTGGTGCTCGTCGGGCTGTGGATGCAGCACGAACGCCAGGTGACGCGATCACTGTACGAGTAAGACTCGCTGGCTTCTTGGTAACAGCGCTACAGCTGCTGTGGAGACGGCCAGTTGGATCGTATTTGGGTGAGTGTGAACCCGTTTGGGGAGACCGATCCTCTTCATGAACATAAGCGAAATGTTCATCGAGATGATGGGGAAGAAGAACACTACTAAACGGAGACTTGATCGATCTGAAGCTGTCGCCGTCCTGAGAAGACTGGGCCCAAAAAAGTCGAGATCCAGAGGAAGTATAGAGCGTTGTTGACACAGCTGTGGGCGGGAAGGGCTGAGGGTCGTACTCGCTTGCGAATGATGAATCGGTCGTGAGGCGTCCGGAATCTAGGCCAGGTGCAGTATACCGAGGGAGGTGATTGTACTTCTGCCCGGTGAGATATGCTGTTGGAAAGCCCCAATCCTGTGCAGCCTGAGGAGCACCTTCTGCTGAATAGCTGTGGCAAATATCCCGGTAAACGTTCTGAGATACAGTCTGATCCATGAACTGGTGGTGGATATGGCCTGATTCGTATTTCCTTGTGAGAGGCGTCGCCAATTCAGGAAGGCGAGACTTGTGCCCTTGCGGTGCTAAACATCAATGAGAACGGATGAGAACGCCAGAAGATGATGCTCACCTTCAGATCCATGTCCTGAAATTCGCCCCCCGGTGTTTGGTGAACCCTTCGAGAGCTGCTCGTATTTGCCGCTGTGATGGTCCAAATTAGCTCAAGCACCACCGTCACTGATTGGACCCTTACTCCAGGGGGGAACCCATTTCGGGACCGCAACGACGAAGAAGTGGGTCATTGAAGAAGACGCTGTTCATGGAGTGGATACAAGGAATGAAGGTGTCGAGAGTCTTGGTCGGTAGCGGGCGGCTCTGGCGGTGTTGAAAAAAATGAATAGCATCAACTGAATGACTGATAGCATTGAGCCCAAACTCTTTGCAAATTCCAACACCATGCACGGTCCCCTGAACGTGGAGGCAATGTTGGATAGTCACAGCTGCGGATTTCTATTGGAATCAGGCAAGAAAAGGTTCCATCTCTGGCTCCAATCGAATTGCGGGCCGTAAACGCGAAGCCAACCTCAAGCACGTCACGTTGTTCGACGACATGATGCAGACGCTTGAGCATCTGTGTACCTCTCCAGCTTTGCAGACAGCAAGATACCTCTGCAATGTATGCAAGACAGGGTACCAACATGCTGGGTATGTGAAGGTATCAACTAGTCACAACGACAGCCGACACCTGATGAATTCGCTTGCAGTTGACGGTGCTGGAGACTAAAGGACGGCAAAGGGAATGTAATCTGTCGTTTCTTGACTTGTTATACAACCAGTCGGAACCCCCCAAGTTCTTCGTGCGATCAGAAGCACATCATCTGATCCTTTGCAAGACCTTGTCGAAGCGAGCTGGAATGTTCTTCCGATACGGATTGGATTCGCGTTCAACATTCCCATGACTTGACCTGAAGAAAAGTCAACAATACAACATAATCCACACAATAGTCACTTTACCAAAGAGGAGAGCTGTCCATACATTGGGGCTACTTATCCGGGCACACGGAACACCCACGCGGGTTGGGAGGCTCGTTTCCTGGACACGTCTGCAGGCTCTGAATCCTATAAACCTTATTACTTGCGCTAACCCAATTATCCGTAAAACCATGCTTCCACATACCCCTAGAACATCGTGGTGTCTCCGGGCTATATTTGGGGGTCGTTCCGTGACCTGTCATCCTGAACTTTAAAGTATCTCGGCGCGTAACATATGCAGCCGACAGAACTTTAAAAGGTATACGGGTCAGAAACCATCCAACATCCACTGCTAGGACAGATACCGACCGGGGAGGTGCTGCGTTGCACAAAGATGCATACCAAAGGCATAACAAACTCCAGTTGACTCTTGAGCGTGGACGCCAGGTGACTGACAATGCTGCGACAGTATTGGATGTTGTCTCATACATTCGATTCGTTGTCTGCGAGCCTTCGGGGAATGTGGGTATTCAAGGAGCCTCGACGTAGCGGCAAAATCTCGATAAAAGTCTGTCTGTGTCACCGAGGCCGAATGTGCGGATCGATGAGGTGAGCACGACCGGCTTTTCATCGAATCTATACACCTAAATGCGTATCGCAGTCCTCAGATATATTGTCCCTGTATACCGAGGTGTCAAGGTCTTCCCAGAGTCTCAGTGTTCGCTTCGGGAAACATTAAGAGGAGCTCACCAAAGTGTGTTGTAGGTTGTTCCATTTGAAGGATCGTCTAAAACTGCGCCTCTAACGCCGCTGAAGTCGAAGCCTACAGAGGAGCGGTTTGCACCAGAGGTCTACAAGAGGGGGTACTCCCTAAGTAACCCCTTCCAATCTTGTTCTCCTTGTCAAAAAGAGCACTTTATACCTACGGCCCATAGATAGTCTATAGCGTCTGAAAGCATGTTCAGAACGATAGAGGAGGTTGTAGAGGTCGAAAGAGCCTGGGTACAACAATGCGATACTTGAAGGTGAATTCCCGAGCCGCTGTATGTGCAGGATAACGACTGACGCCCGGAATGCAACAGCACAGCCGATTTTAAATAGGTTATTGAAGGTTAGAAATAAAAATTTCCCGCTCTCTGGCGACCTTGACGTTTGTAGCTTGTGCTTGAGCTTGAGGGAGGAGAAAGGGATTAGAGCTGAGTTCGAAAATTTCCTCTCCTGAACCATGACCATCTCTGCCAGCTGACCTTCGTCGTTTCAGCACCTTTCAGCATCACCTGTCAAGAAAAAAGGTGTTCATGATGCAGTCGGACTAGAGCAATTTACTGGGCCAGAGGTACGTCTTTTATTCAGCAGTCGTTGACCGATTGATTCTCAATAGTACAGTACGCCCTATTCTCCCAGCACAGAATATTACCTAGGCTCCCAAACACTGTCCTCCATCACATTCTATAAAGAGAGATGATGCACGTTTTCTATTGGATCTCAAGGCTTGCTTGAGGTTAAATATACATCGCCACCGGACGAGCACAGAAAGCATCAGTGTCGCCAGTCAACACCGCCAGCGTTTACCGCAAGGGAATGTCCTAAAAGTAGGACAGAGCGGCAGATTACTTTGACGCATACTTTGATATGCATATCAAGCTCAAGAACAGTTGAAAAGAAGCATTGTCGGCCCGTAGGGTGTTGAAGAAGAAGTCGAGTCGATAGCGGACTCTCGCCCATGCAAGGATGAAATATAGGGAATGTCATCTACTCTATACCGATGGTGCGTGGCTAATGCTACTTTGACTAATTGTATTAACGTCGACACTACAGCAATATTAGAAATAGCAAACAAAGCCTCCTGCCACTCAGTGGTTCGTTTTGTCCATCTCAGTCTCATCCATACACTACCCTCTCAACTAGTGTCTCGGAAAGCATAATGTTAGTATGGTCGGACAAAGCCAAGAACCATTCAGGTGGTGTAGAACTCGCTGAACCCGGCCCAATGCTAGTTCAGATATCGAAGCAGAAATATCTTTGTAAACAAGTTAGCTATTCCTTATCTGAGCTACTTAGACAGGCCAATATGCTCTTTTCCAGCGACGAGTTGTCTGTCCGATACAATATAGTGCGTCGAGAACTTTTACGTTCGCGAGTGCTGATAAGGCCTTTGATGTTCATTCTACGATTTCGGCATATCAACGGGATGCATTCCAGTGCCCGCGTCGACGGTTACGAAAGAATGTACAGGTTCCTTCGTGTCTAGTCAACACATGCTTGGTCCCAAATGTACGACGACAACCCTGACACATGTGAGGACGTATTCCTCTATGCGAATTCATGTGATCTAGTCGACAGGTGATGGCGTAAGCACATGCACGGAAGGGTACCCGAGAAAACTCACTCTTTAGATTGTGTTTTGCGGTAAAGGTGGCAAAACAAAGGTTGCAGAAGTAGCTCGCATTCCTCTCGCGACGTCTCCTAGAAGCATGCAAAAGGGCATCAGAGCCCACCGGACGAATCCTATTAGACTCTATCGATCCCAATTCTTCTACAGGCTGGTATTGCACATCACTGGAGTATGCCGCCGTGATTGGCACATCCTGCTCTAATCCTGAGGTTGCTAAGGTGAATAAGTCTGCCGTATCGATTGTCTCCTGCTTGGTCGCAACATTCTGCAGAAACATCGGGCATCCAAAATCTGTATAATCGGATGCATTTTGGAAGGCACCGTCTACAGATTTACTCGAAGTGGCATCACGTATGGAGTCATTCCATTGCGTGAACTCGAAAGGGGCACGTTCATGATAGATAGAGTCTGTAGCCTGGCTGAGATGAGGAGGATCCCCATTATTCATCCCGAAAGGTAAATTCTTGTCGCTCCATTCAACGCCTTGCCCCAAGCGCCTTGGAACGAGCGGACGAATTTCATCGTCAATATACGGGACGTTTGGTTGGCACTGGCTAGTTCCAAGGTCGGCGCTGTGTGGGCGTACACTGCAACCTGCCCCTGATGTAGAGGTTGGGGTTTGCGGTGTGCCTGGTGTGGTAGGAGACGGGGATGTGTCCGACCAGGGCGAATAGATCGACAAAATATCATTTGCGCCAGATACAACAGGACCTTCATAGTACGCTGTAGACGTGTCTGGAAGTCCATAATTGGCTGTTTCGGCTTCAAAGGAAATCGCGCGCGACATATTGAGGATGAGATGAAACAGCAAGAGCGCAGGTTGGTCTAGGTGATAATGTTTGAGAAATACTTATCGCGAGTTTAGGCTGGAATCGTACCTTCACAGAAGATCCAACGACTCTGAGGAACGATTGTCCACTGTCAGTCTGACTTTTAAACCACCAAGTTATCTGTCTTTAGTTCAAGAGTTGCTGTATGGCTGTAGGCATCGAACGGTGCTGTAGGTGGCATTGTGGTCGGGAGCCGGGCTGTTAAATGGTGCTGTAGAATCTTGGATTAGTATTATACCATACTTGGGGAAGCAAGTTTGAAGATCTGAAGTGGACTTCTTAACTTGCGTGTTCAAGCTTGATTGATACATCTACAGCGTAGCAGCTGTACCAACTTCCAATCCCCATGGTCGTTACCTAGCCTCCCGAGTAAATACAGAGTGCGGGCCGCGGAGTCCAATTCAAGCCATAGAAACGAATGTTCGGTGGGAGATGGTCGGGGTCGGAGTGGTTGGATGAGTTATGCACTTTTGCTGGAACGCCAAGTTGAAATGTTCAAGTTGTTCAAATGTACCGAATATGGAGTGTATTGTGTCGGAGGGTAGAATTTTATGACGACGAAATGTTGAGGAAGACGTGGCAGATGGAAGCGAAGAAGCGAGCGACGCGGCTCGATTCAACATCGAGTCTGCTTTGCGCGTCCATCTGCCCCGTGTTAAAACTCAAGTATTCACCCTGAACCCACCCTCAGATAAGTAAGTCTTCGCAGGCTCACACTTACTTATCTATCACTCGGGCGTCAACAGTCCCATCGTTTCCTCCTCGTTAGACGCCGGGAAAATCAAAGAATCAATTCAAATTCTCAGAGTCATCAAGGGTACGTGTGTACAGGGTATGTCTATGTAGGGTATGTATATCTCCAACTGTGCACTCCAAACAAAAACCTCGGACGCCTAAGTCCTAAGGCCCAGGACTCGAGGAACGCACGCTCAAATTCTTGTCGCACGGTATCTTCGATTTCTTCAAGTGGCGAGTGAGATCTGAACGAGACCTGAAACTCTTGTTACACTTATTACACAGAAAAGGCTTTTCGCCCCTGTGGGCACGCATATGGTCTAATAGTCTTATTAGCGCTGTAGTACAATCGATATTCATAAAAATGCTCCATACAGGTAAGATTCTGCGGAGCAGTATAGCGTTTCCCGCAGTGGGGTTCCTTGCAAAAGTGAATAAGCTCTTTTTTCCGAGTACGTCCATTCGCTGTAGAGCTAGTCTGACTTGAAGGGAAGGGGCCCACATTTGTCGCCTGATGGATGAACTGCGTCTGGAATTGCTGTTGAGATGAAGGCCCTTGCTGTGAAATGCTGTCGCCGCTGTGACCAGAGAATGAGTTCAGCGGGGTATGATGCATCATAGAGTTCGGAGATCGGGCTGTTTCTGCTGAATTACCCATCATTGCGATCGGGGCTGCATTTGAATAGCCCGTCCACCTGGGATCATGCATTGGGGACTGCATAGTCCCTGGAGCTGCTGAGGCAAGCCACTGAGCGTGGTTCGCTATTCTGAGTGGCATGTGATTCAATTTCATTAGCAAAACACGCCGAATTGATACACTAGCTCACGGCAAATGAGTCCTCGGGTGGCGGGGGCAAGTACCAAAGCGACACTCTTCGCAAGCTATTAGGCCGTGAATAGTTGTGTCGAACGAAAGGAAACATGGCGCCCACGGTATGATGTAGAATCAGGTGGATTAGCGCCCGAAGGATAAAGATGACCACTACCGTGACGGGAGTAACAGAATCAGTGAGCCGACGCCCCCAAAGAAAAGATGACCTACTTCCACATATTCGCGAAATCGAGAAACGAGGTCGATGCTTTCTGCATCGACCTTATAAGACGTCCTGTGCTGTATGTGGGTGCTGTAAATTTCTGTCTTGTCTCAAACGAATTAGCGAACGAAACTGACACTAGGGGGAATCTGCAAAGGCCAACAGCTTACTGTTACTGAGAACTGCGCATGAAACCGAGTCATTCACACGATCCTGTTTGACACGACCCGAACACAAACCAGAGGATGTTATCATTGTTCTAACAGCAGCATGTTGTCGCGGACCAATGAAACGGTACCACAGCTAGGTGACAGGCCTTCATCAATATCGTTTCGTTGCTTGTTTATAAAACAGCAGATGAATTCTCCCCGAATACAATACAAGTGCAACATCATCAGCGACACAGGAACCACAACAGGGTGTTGATAGTTCATTGAAAATCATGCTGTCGTGACTTGCAAGTTTTCTCATGCCTCTTCATGTCGCTCTTCGTCCCAAAGCGACGCTGGCATCCGACACACTGATATGGTCGTACTCCGAGGTGAGCACGAATGTGGCCTGGCCGTTCCGCATTAGAAGGGAAAGCAGGAAGAAAATAGACGAGGAGACTCACTCTGAAGGTTATGGCTGCTGGTGAAGGTACTATCACAGTGGGGACATGGGCGATAGCTCGCTTGCTTCCCCGTCCGGCGGGCTTGGGATGCTGCGAGAACGCCAGGCGATGCCACTTTGTTGCGAACTACCGTGGAAGAAACAGCGCGGTTCTCTCTGTGGTGGTGTTCATGCGGTTCGCGTGTCGGTGAGGGTGAATCAGTCACAAAGGCCAGATCCTCCCCCGAATCAATCTCCGAAGGTCCGTCGGCGTGCTCAGGATGAAGAGGAGCGTTAGCAGAGAATACTGGCCACGACTTGTCGTTTTCCTGTGATTCTCGGGTCGACGTTGAGTAGGTAGTTGTGGGCGGCGGGAAGTATTGAGGCCCGTCCATCGACGTAGCTGGTAATTGGGTCTGGAAGCTCGCCAAACCTGGGCCAGGTGAAGAATACCCAGGGGGTTGTCCGTTCTGTGTGGCGGCATATAAGTGATATGCTGGCGAGGAATTTTGACCCGTAACTTGAGCAATAGCTTCAGCGCCACCATGATAATTGCGGTAGTTATTTTGGAGATCTGGGGATGTGATCTGATTCAGGAGGAAAGTTTGGGGGATAGTATCTGATTCCTGGCTGCTCGGCGTGTGAGACGCGTGGCCAGGGAGCTCATACTCTTGGGCTGTCACCAATTAATTAGATCAAGAGAGCGCAACAAAGAAAAGATACTCACTATAGCCATATCCTTGTCCGTCAATATACTCTTCGGAGGCAAGACGGTCCCAAGTGGGCTTGGGATTACCGCTGTGATGATCTTAGGTCAGCTCATCCGCCGTTGTCAATGATTGTGAGCTTACCCTTCGATGCCTCGTTCACGATAGGTACGAAATTCGACGGGACGCATGAAGAAGAGAGACTGAGATCGAAAGGGAAGGAACGTTGAACAAGTCGAAGGAGCGGGGCTCTGGAAAAGTGTCAAAAATGAATAGAATCAGCGAAGTGATGGGGAAATTGAGTTCTAATGTTTCAAAATCCGCCACACGCTCCCTTGTAACTGAGGGCAATTGTATCCATTCACAGCCGCGGGTCTCCTCTGGAGAAAAGGAAGGGCCGTATTCCATCTATAGATTCCACCCAACGAGCCGTGAGCGAGAATCTTGATTCGAGGTGTCTTCATCATATCATGCTAACGACGAAGCAAGACGGTTTTGCTTCCTCATCTTGCAGCTTCATAAATATGATCCCAACACGCAAGTCGACACCGGAACGCTCACTGCATCTGTTTCAGCTGCTTGCAACAGCCCAACCTACGCGAAACAGCTGAGACATTGCTTTTGGTTGATGAGAGTTTGGAGAGGAAGGAAAGAGGAAGTGGGGGTACTATTGGTCAAGCGTGGCTTGTTATACATCCGGTGAGGTCCTAATCTGCAACGTGTATCCAGTGCGGCACATCATCTGATTGCTCGTCAGGCATCGTCGAAGCGTTTTGGCACCTTCTTCGTATCGAACTGGCCTTTGACATTCCCATGACCTGAAATATAGCAAACTTAGCGCAGTAATAGATCACTGAAAGTCCCACATACCGAAGACGAAAAGGATCTTTGAAGCAATGAAACGCAGCCGACATCTGGGCCCCGGTCTATTTCAGCACCCGGTATACTGCAGAGGCCTAAATGCTCACCCTTTCGGATATATTCGAGGCCAACGAAAACCTTATCGCTCCCGTTGACCCTAACTGTTCACAGAACCACTTCTGACATCTGGCACCTGTGGCGTTCCTTTCCCATCTATATCGACCTATATCAGTAGCCATGCTACATCTTCTTGAACTTTAAAACGTCGCGGCGTATGACCATTGGGGGAAGCCTAAAACAACTAGCAACTTGCGTCATCCAAATACGTGCCGAGGAAGACTGAAGCGGATTGGAACATACACAAGACACGACGCGGTGCTGGTGGTTTGGGCTTGAACAGACGCACATCGGCCCTGGAATGATATTCAAGCTGTCGATGCAGAATTGTTGCATTGCCTTCAAATTCGGGTGTTTAGGGTACCGAGGGAATCGCGTCATGTCCATGAGACGAGGTGCGGGAGGCGGGACCAACCAATGCACCATAGCCAGAAGCACATTCTTTGACGAAGTACGCAGGTTCATGTAGTTCCAACGTTGGATGTCCTGACATACACCGCACCCTATGCAGAACCTGGCCCAGGATTTCAAGCTTTCGCCATTTTTTCAATTAAACGAGCTGGACAAACAGCCCAATGAGTAAGCCCAAGTTGAATAATGGATTCGGGAACAAGCTCACCAAATTGAAGAGTACCAAATTCCTGGCTTGGCTTTTGCGAGAAAAGATAGTTACTCCCAATGCCACGTTGAGCCCAAGCTCACTTGGGAGAAAGGTGTGTAGCGCCTTTCATACGCATATCAATCTTCGGGACCTCAACTTGTACAAGACTGTCTCAGGTCCACCTAGTGACAAGCATGGGCCCTAGTCATATCCTATGGCAGGCTTGCTATGCCATCGTAGCCCAACAGGAGGTAAAACCGACGGAAGGCAGTAAATGGACAAAGAATCGAGGAAGGCCGGAAAAAAAAGTTGGAAACAGCAAGTTCGATGGGGCGAACACTCGGTGAACACCTCGTAGAACCTCGTAGGACCGTTGTGTGGAAGTCAGCTGGAGGTGAATCAACTCCTGGTGCACATGTGTGCTTATAGCAAGGTTATTCGAGGATGAAAACAAGGAAATGCCTAGGTTTGCCGCATTTTGTAGGTATTGTGTTGACAGTCGGGAATCATAATGGGGTCTGACTCGGGGATAGCTGAGTTCGAAAAATCAAAATTGCGCCCTTCTACCTGGACCGGACCACCATTACACCTGCAGCTGACCTCTCTGATTAGCTTCAATACAAAGCTTCAACCGTTTTTTCTTTGTTTTACCTTGGAGGGATAGAAATATCTGTCGCAGAAGTGCTGGATTAGAGGTGCGTCGCCCCCATCTTCTGGTCAGGCCACATAAATGACTGCTCGACTTCTTTCTACTTCTTTCCTCCTCCCTAGGTCATCATTTAATATTCAAACTCAGGCTGATGTGCTCTTTATCATCGCTATACCTTATACGTTAAGTTCTGGAACGATCCGAATTTCAGGCAGACCTCTCGGAAACCCAGTGAAGCAGGACTGGCAGTTCAAGAAGCATTTGTCTACGATTGGGAGACTCTGCTTAAAGGCCTTCTCAAGAACACGCTTCTACTATAGGCTGTCTACAACAGGCTATAGTCTTAGTGTCACTCGGCTGCCTTGATCAGCGCTCTGTGCCAGTGCTCGAGCTCGCTTTACGGATCATCTCATACTTGCTACGGTAAAGGGGTCGGCTCTCTGGGCTCTAGGCCGCGATAACTGGACGGCGTGAGCCGTGATGAAAAGGAGTGAGTATCTGTGTATCGCTGATAACGATAAGGCAGGAGCTGGACACCCGACGGGAGCTTTTGATGTGCCAGGATTCGAGATGAAACCCTACACCCTCAGCGGGCTCAAGAGCTCCGCATGTACCCTGTCATCCTTCAACGATCTTTCAGTTCTGCATGCCCGCTCTTTGTCTAGATTTCTGTGGGTATCATGGTACGCACTGCTTTCCAATCTCGAGCACACTCCGCCACTGAACGTCCATACAAACCAGGTTGTTATGATCGCCGTCTACCTGGTGGTAGTACTATCACGGTCATTGTTTGCTCTTTGAATAATTCAAGTCTGGACGGATTGTCCTTGTGTACGTTCAATTTTCATGGGTGAATCTCAAGACTGGTCCTTCCCTATGCTCCGTAGCTTGATTGAATTGGTTCCTCAGTTTCATTGTACTCTCTTTTGTACTTGGGGTCAGCATCAACAATATACCATTACTTGTGATTTTTTATAGAGAATTCGATGAGAGTGGTGAGAGTATGTGCTCAATCCTAATGACAATTGCAAATTTGCAAGGTTCTTGCCGTAATTGGTAACGTTTATGTACATGATCCATTGTCCGACGAAGTTTGAACAATGAATTATGGGACGCAAACCATTCTTTCGCACAGACCACCATCATGTCTGTTGAACTCGACAACGACAAGGAAAACCTTCTCAGCAGTGATGACGCGGGCTCTACGAACCCGCGAAGACCATTACCTGGGCGCTGGCAAGCTGGTTCGCAGTGAATGTTTATCCAGACTCGGCTGAAGTTTTCACGTTCGTATAGTTTCCTTGTCCAGGACGGGTGGAATTCGATTCATATCAGCGATCTGCCGGCAACTATAGATGCGGAGTCGCTGAGGTACGTGTCGTGTGTTCTCTGATTCAGATTTGTGCTGATGAACCAATCTTTTCAGAGTAGCCGTGAAGGGTCCGGCTTCAGTACGAAATATCACCGTCGAACGAGGTCGGGAAACTTCCACATCGTCACCTCATGTTGCCAGCCTTCAGAGCAAGAAACAAACGATTGAAAGACAAGTGGAGAGGGTCAAGAAAACCACGGGCAGCCTCGAAACGTATTCTGGCACCTTGAGTGTCGACCATGTGCAAGTGGATCACGTCGGAGAGTGGCTGAAAGCGATTCGGAGCGCTGGAAAAGAATTAGATGAGGAGTCCATGAAGTTGGAGGTGCAACTGAAGAGTGTTAAAGAAGAGCTTGAACATGAACTCCGTCGCATTGGGACGTCAGGTCCTCTCTTCACTGCCACATTCTCTCTGTTCAGCGAAGACATGGGCGATATCGAGGCACAAGTAACGTATGGTGCGGCGTCTCTCCTCGACATATTTAGCCAGCCTAACGCCTTACAGTTGTCAGCAACTCTAGTTGGTCACCTAGCTACGACATCAAGGTGGACACACGGTCGGTGAACTCTCCGGTCACCTTAATATACAAAGCTATCGTCAAACAAGACACCGGTGAGGTAAAATTTGTCACTACCCTCTGCTTTATCCGTCTCATCATACCTCCATAGTCCTGGAATGATGCTACCATAACACTTCGGACGTTATCACCGTCTGCCTGCGTCAACCTTCCGTCCATCGAGACATGGTCGGTATCTCTTTATATACCCGTCGCCTCTCCTCAGCCACTGAATCGGAAGAGACGGCGCGAGTCAACCGGCGGTACCCCAGCTAGGAAAGCCGGAACATACGGAAAAAGGAATGCTGCCTACGAAGATGGATCGGACGAAGAAGAAGAAGCAGAAGACGGTGATGATACAGAGTTCGCTGAGGCCGAACAAGATGATGGGAATCAGGAAGCAGTCGCCGAGAACGAAGACACCGCGGCCCCTTTCACAACACAGCCTAGTGCTACTTTTAAGCTACCGGAAAAGGTTTCCATCCCCTCTGGAGACGGTATACATACCATTGTCATAACAGAGTTGAAGTCGGATGCGAAACTCACGTGGGTCTGTGCACCAGGTGGTGATAATGGCGATTCACGAGTCCATCTGAAGGTCGGTTGGCAGTACATATACATGAGAAGGTCGCCTTGTTCATCCTTCTAACAGGCTCAGATACGCAATTGGGTCGGATATACCTTACTTCCCAGCAGGGGTCAATGTCTACGCTGATGGATCTCATTGTCTCGAAATCGACAATACCGACCGTCACAAACCCGCTTGAGACCTTTTGAATGTCTACTCTATAGTATGTATATCCAGCAACCCGTCTTCGTCATGATACTAAACATTATGACAGTCTCGATCCAAGTATTCGAGTGACATGTCATCCACCTGTCAAGAACGTTTTCGACTACCGGCTTCTACAACAAATCGCGTTCACACAGTACTACAACCCGCATAAACCGTCCATAATTCCAAGTCGATACCGGTACACAATCTACGAGTTCTTGACCGAGTTCCTATTTCAATGACGCACGAGTAGCAGTCAAACTGACTATCCTACCTTGAAGGCTCCGTACTGGAATGGACAAACCGTTGGCTCTGTCAAGTTCGGTGAGGGTATTCGTGCCAGTGGTCAGGAGCAGATGAAGCTGGCGTCGTTCGCCTCGTATGCATGGGGAAGGATGGCAAATCTTCTGGTTATGGTGATGTACCTGCACACAAGGAACAATCGCCTTGTGTCACAATGGGAGGTTATTTGCACCAATTGGTATGCTTTTTGGAATGTAGTGGGTCTTTTAGTCTGGATTATCAATCTACGTGTTTTCTTGTATAATCGCTTGTGTGCTTTGGTCCGCTTGACTATGTTTTGTATTGCATGATAACACTGTAAACTCTTTCGACAATCAATAGACTGAACTCTTGATCCGTTTAGCGCTCATAAGCGCCGTTCGCTTGAGTCATCAGCCTGGTGTACAAACGGTTTTATAGTTCTTCTACCTTTATCCTCAAAGTAATGCGCTCCAAAATTTGATTAGGATTGGTATGACAATGGTACTCGGCGTATATAATGCGTTATAATGAATAAATGTCGAACGGAGGTTGAACAAACTGTTGAACCTTGATACACTCCTCCTACTCCTCCTGATCACACTGTTCGCCTGTTTATTAGTGATACGACACCTTGCGACAGCAAAATACGTTCCAAAAGGTTCTGACGAGAGTGGGATTCGAACCCACGCCCTTTCGGACCAGATTATGCTGAGAATCAGAAGTTCGAGGACGTAAATCGTCCTGGTCCTTAGTCTGGCGCCTTAGACCGCTCGGCCATCTCGCCACTGATTCACGACTTGCTCCCCCAATTATCCGGGCCCAGATATTTAAAAGGAAATGATAGCGGAAGGAATAAAGGATATAGCGTGTATGCTGCCCGAAAAATAATTTGTATCCCCGACCGAATAGAATGACTTCCCAACTGCCGAAACATCTCCTTCCTGGAACAGGATTGGCCTGCTCTCCGCCTCTGAAAGGTTCAAAGAAAACATATCATTTTTTGGTCAGGATTGGACGAAGAAAAAGGACATTATCTCAGCCAAAAAAGGAAGCTTATCGGTATCCAACAATCATATAGATCCGGATCCGGATAAATGTTTTTTGGAAGCCCATTTCGCAATGGGGCGATGATCTTACAACACATGATCGTTAAGCAAGGCCAGTTTTCCGCTTTCCGTATTTCGTCGGACGGCACATCGTACTCCGACTCCGACTCTACACTCAGATTATGCTTTGGCCTGCGCCACAACCCCTCAGATTCCATATTATTTGCAATGCCAGAATCCGACAGAGTAACGGACTCTGCGAGATGGGTGTACCCACACTCACAAACGATACTACTCTCAGAATCCGGCGAAATCGGCCTCGAGCTACTACAGAATACATTACACTGTTTCTTGCGTCCAAAAAATATTATACACATCACGATCAACGACCTTGCAAGTTTACACAGCATCGCGATACCAAGAAGGTAAGGTTACATAATCTCCTCGTTCTCCGCGCAAAACAATAATAAGTTGTTTGCAACAGGATCTGTATGATATAATGTTTGCTCAGCCCAACGACGAATCTCACCTCCTTCCAGGGAGTTTATGACTCTCACAACACCTCCTTTCCTTAGCATGCAAACGTTCGATGCATCAGGAAGAGCCACCGCTATACCCACGATAGCGACAAGTTTCTGCTTACGTCGACTCGCGTTCGTTCTTCCAATCTTTGGGTCCTTCGTATGTCAAAGACTTCAATGTTGCTATCGCCGGAACATTGAACCATCTGCTTGAGACACTGAGCACGAGCCTTTCGTCAATTGGCCATTTCTCGCTCGGAAACGGCCTGCTCTCAGAAAGGATGTACATATTCACGATCGTTTTCGGGCAGAGCAAAGATTGAACAAAGGCCTCATTGAAATTGTGCTTGGGGTGGTCCTGCATGCGAACACAATATCAAGAAGAACATTAGAAAGAAAGACATACTCAATAGCACAAACCAGTGCAATAGGACTTCCTGGTTTACATGCGTAGACGCGAATCCTCAGCACCAGCCTTTTCCTTTGTATTCATAAAAAGTTGAAGGTTTTGGTGGGGGTGACAAGTGACTTTACTTGTTCTGGTTCAACCAAGTGCTCTATAGTACCCCAATGAGTAGGGCGCTATCGAAGTTCGAGAATTCGGCCTACTAAATCTTGAATTGATGCTTGTGCATGTACTGATCCTTCCAGAGAACTTCAGGACTCCAATATACTTTTCCTGGATTGCGGTGATATACTCATGGCATCCTTGAATTCTTCAATAAAAACGCAGGCATCACTTGTAGCCAAAGGGGTGAGCATCGTAGGACGTGGGGTTGTCATCTCCCCATGATACGGGTTGTTCTTGACGTGTTACAATGTATCAAGAACAGAGTGAAACCCGTATCGGACCGGGGTGGTGAACTTGCTAGTAGTCCAGAACATTTGGGAAATCTGGAAATCTTCGATGTCCACAAGAGAATTGGTCTTGGCTTGCGCATAAAGAGCACCTATGGCGACTGTCTTGGACTTGCGGGGGCTCTCTTTGGATCAGAGCCTGACAATGTTTAAGCAAAGAGTCTGTTTAATTTGAACCATTTCGAGTAATAAGAGTTGAATCGGCATATACCAACGAAACACTTCTCCATCATCTCTACTACGTGTCCATCTCCATTCGGCACTCTCGAGATCTGATAACTGAACAGCCCGTCGCGTGCGAGGTTTGATACAAGATCAATTGCATGTGTTCATCGGTTATGTTCGTCGTACCACGCCATCGTGATCGGAATTTTTGACTTGGCGTTCGTCCGGAGTGCTCGTCGGACGCGTGTTTTGCTTCTCCGTGGTGGTTTAGAAATTGAGGGATTTCGAGCACGAGATGATATGGCTGCTGGGATTTGTTGGATGATACGGGGAGTAGGAATCTGTGACGAGACGTTGAGTCGTACCAGTTTGAACACTAAAAACGATGCGACTGAACCAGAAGCTGACATCTCCCAGGTTCTCCAGCATACTTGACCCTGTGACATGGTGAGTTATTTGCGTTTTATCTGAAAAAAACATACATAAATTCTTACCTCTCTATCTTTCGGATCCAGTTATTGAATCACTGAGTGTGTCGTTGTTGCGGTGGACTCTTTCGTGTTAGGGCCCAGAGCGGAACCTACTATCGACCAATCACCATACAATTTTATAAAAAGTAACCAAAGCTCCTCTTTTGGATATTGGCGGCAAAGCCATCCCTGAGAGAAGGCCTTGAGGAAGCTCTGCTGACAAGACGATGGTGGTTTTTTGGTAAACAAGAGTCGGGCGCTAAATTGAAATCCTGGCGCTCTACCATATGCACCGTTGAGCTCTAGCGCTTCTCTCATTCAAGAGTCGTCAATATCTGGGGTGAGTCGCGATATTATACACAATGCATGATGATTATATTGATCCACAATATTCAGCCGATCTGCGACTGTCGCCTTCTCTGGGACCCAGCCCTTACTTACTCTCACGCGTAATGTCACTAGCAAATTTAAACTGGAGGAAGGTGGGACGCATGTTAGCTGCTGCGTTTGGGAACCTATGATGGCCCACCGATTGCCTCCTTTTGCCCCAACCAAGCTTCCCTAGTGTATTCTATCGGTGGTTGACAGTAATGAGGATTATTGAGCTTGGGAGTGGTGTAGGATATTCCAAGATAATGAACTCGGTCATAGTTTACGTTTCATAGGTACACTCAGGTGAGTAGTCTCTATTTGTGAACTTCTTTGACAGTTTTCCTGGCACTGTGTTATCTACAGCGCGAAGAAAAGGACCCTAAGCCCTTACTATCAAAAACTCACATTACTACATTCCGAACAAATGGCCTGTTTGTTTCCCGACCCTAACAACTACGGCCTATGTACAACTCATTCCCTCCATCCCCCTAACTCAAATCTTTGACCTTGACTTTGGGGCCCCCAAGGTGCCAAATCGTCACCTAGGTGTTCATCACATTCATGTATCGTTATGCCGATACCGGTGTGCGAGGTGTCATTGGAATGCGGGGTTCCTAGCTGTTATTTGACACCAAGCTTTGGGGCACGCCAACGCCGAGGTTCGATGCGTGTTACTGATGTTCTTATGAACACTCAGCATGAGAACACAAGCCGAAGTCCCTCTTTTATCGCGGTGTTTATTCAGGGTATTGGCACCCAAATCTATGATCAACGACTCGCCCTGATGGCCACCATCAACGTTGCGAATAATAAGCCCTTAATCCTCTTAGGGCTATCGATGATTGCGTTACTCGAGTACATACCCAAGGCTATAGTTCAGCGATCCTGCGTTCTCACTCCCTAGTGATCGCTCAGTTTTCAGACATGTGCCTTCGAGGTCGAATATCAGAAAGTCAATGGTGGTGGTTTGGTGAATCCGCACATTGTTTCGCAGGCTGTCTTTTGACAGGTTATGTATGTCAACACAATGCTGACTGCCTGCCTTTCACAGGGATATATCTCAGGTGAATATGATCCCTTTACCTTGAACCACACCCACCCCTTTATTTGGATGGTTATATCAACTCGAAGGCTCAGACTGGTCGCGTTCACGATCGACTATCCAGGCGTGGATATGCCCGCATAGTCTTTCCCTTGGATGATTCATCTTTCCCTGTCGTTATAATACGCCCCCTTTAGCAAGCTCCAACCTGGTTGTTCTGCAACGTACCCTAATCACAAGGCCATAACAGCTGCTGGCGGTGCTGTAGGTGTTATCGTGCTTGGGCTGATATGCAAGGTGTCTGTATACTTGAATCATAAGCTCCGATTCTTACCCGTGTAGAACCTTTCGCCCCGAAGCGAATCGCAAATTGGTTTTTCGCCTCAAACCCTCGGCTCCGAAGGCTATCTTCGAACTTCGCTCACGAATCCGTATTCCAATAGATTCCTGTCTTCATTCCCGATGCTACAAGACTGTAGGTGCGTGCGGTTCGGCATCACGTTTATCTTCCGTATGCTCATGTTGTTTTATGTAAAGACGTTCAAGTTGACTCGTCATGTCCATGTAATCCGCTTCCTGTATAAACCTGTCCTAAGACGAAGATCACAGCAACGTCCTATCCAACCTTACGGTGCCCTCGTTGCGACTATTATTGATCTGTCGCAGATACGGGGATAGATCTTTCGGTCAAGTGATACTACATATGCAGTTTGATATCTGTTCGTTTTTTTCTTCGTTGCTAGAAATTAAACCTTGCTTTAGTCTGACCAATCTGTACGCGAGGCTGTTTACGTGTAGGTCTTTCATGTGTACATTCAAAGATGAGTTGTTTCATTAGCTTTGCCTACAGGAGCGGCTTAATTAATGAGAAGTACTTCTCAAAGGGGGATTCATCATTGTTTGGATTGGTCAGGCCCAGGCTGGCAGTGAGGTGTACCATACTTCCCGACGTGGATCTTTTTCTAAAAGATCGTTTAGGTGCTGGGCGAGCTTTATCGGAACGGGGATTTTTTTGTGCTGATACAGCTGGTCCGAGCAACCATAGTCACTAAGATAGATGCTCAAGTCCTCAGGCTCATCCGAGGCTGCATGTTCCCTTTTTATAGCGCATTCTGGATCTTGCTGCGAAGATCTATCCCTTATTCCACCAGCTTGAAGCAATTCAGGGAGCTGGAAAATCACACCAACTCTGACCGGTGACCGCTCCGTGACGAATGCGACGCGTTACAATGAACTTAGAGGATGTCTGTTCATAGTTTGTGTGTATTGGAGTGCTGTCGACGTGTGCCTGGTGGTTAGAAATGCAGGCCAGGCCAGCCATTCGCTGCGCCAAGGAATGGATGCATCGGTATGTTGATTAGTTTGTTCGTGAATTTGCCCTGCTTATTGGGATGGCTCATAGGTGGCCCATTGTGATTCAAGAGCAAGCTCAGTTGGAATGGTTTTGTGCACCATTGGCCAACAGGTGTTTCGTGAGTTAGGGATTTGTAGGGATTGCATTAGCCATTAAACAGTCAATTTCCTTTCATGTATAAGAGGATATAGTACATAGTCGCTACTTGATTGTTGCAAGTGCTTCGACAGCCCTCCGAAACATCACGAGCATAACTTCGATGGCTCTGTGCCAATGAGCCTGCAGTGTGGCCTGGCGCTGTACCTCCTTCACAGCCGGGATACCACATCCCCACCATTTTGACCGTGACCAAAAGCAGAACCAATCCATTGGTGTCCGACGGTTGAGAGTGTGCCATTCCCTGCCAAACTGCTGGAATGGTTGGGTTCGTCTTCCATCGACTATCACCCTCCATTGAGGCTGCATGGCGCACCACCACTGCCACACAGACTCGCCAAAAAAATCTAGTTTTTCCTGGGTCTGTAATTTGGGCTCCTTCACAAGAGTAAATCGTTCAGCACGTCCCACCGCTGTTCTCCACTGGTCGATCTCCTTTGGGCGAACGTGCTCACCATCCCGTTATTGGACTCCAACCCACTGTCGGCTTCCAGCTTCTCCCACTCGTTACAAGCTCCACAAATTTTTTTATTGTCCCAAGGTCAGCAATCCCGGAGGTATTTAGAAGCCATCTGAAACCAAACGGGCTCTTGATTGGTCGCGTGAGCATATGTCGTTGGTATTTGAGGAAGGTAAAGTTGTTTCTCGCGTATGTTAAACTAAGAAAGTGATCGTCAAAGGATGCAAAATAGGTAAGGCTCACATCATCATCTGTCCCGCTGAGCTGTATTCTTTTTTTCTGATGTGCTCATGCCCGACTCAAGCGGAGCTGGCGAGCAGCCTCCGGACCTTGTTCGTTATCGGTAGCACCAGCGACCTGCACATCTCGTGTTGGGTCACTTGTCGAAACACTAGTCCCCCACGCCCTGAGATTCATCTATGGCAGTGTTTTTCGTCGCGAGTATACAACACCTGAGTTGTAGGCACATTTGAAGGTTGTTTGTGTGGATGGCAACACTCGTCGATGTAGACGCCTAGGGGACACTGAGCTTTTAGCAGCATACTACACGGAGGAATGGACATGCTTACAATTAGTCTCAGTTGTGTAATGCTTCAGACTCGCAGATTCTGTTGATCTGCGAGTATTTTTTTCGGTGGCTTTGAGTTTAGTGATGCAACGAACTTGCCAGGGACCTAGCCTTCTGAAGTTCGCGCCAAGTTTCCGTAAACTTTTTTTTTTGCGTTTTCGCGACTGGTTTCATTATATCATGTATTCTGGAGTATGAAGTGGTTAATGAGACGATAATAACTGGGAGCATAGGTTCCATTCCATACCAATAACGCATCGACGGGCGTCGCTGAGTTCATTGGCTTGACGAGACCAGAAGGCTCGCTACCAACCACCCGGACTTTCTGTTGAAGATGAATGCCAAGACTGATACATGTAGCAAGGACACTCATTAGGATGGACGTCTATGGTCGTTTGAACAACTGCAGATATATCCCTTCCGTTTGCATTGCCGCAGGCGGGTTGGAAGGCGAGTTCCGGGGCTGGCATTGCGTAAGGTTGGGCAGAGTGAAACGTGTAAAGGCATCTCGATAGTCCGCTCTTTAAATGAGTTGGGGGAGCACAAAGAGCAGCTGGCAACGACAAAAGGGATTTGGCCCATGCTTAGACGATAATGAGAGTTGGCAACCTGAACAAGGTCCTTGCATGTGAACACCCGGCCGGAGAATTCGGCGGCATCATGATGCGATTGCCAGGCGTGTCCGATTCAGACGCCAGTCACCTTTTGACGACACGTCGACTTGTCAACAGAAGACCATCTCGAGATGGTTTTGCTACCAACTTATCCGGAGAGGAGCTTTGGGATAGTTCCTGATGCTCTGTTTGTGGTGATACCCATGGTTAATCATTGATCATTGCAGTCTCTACATCTGGGATAGTATGTGTTCGATTGTAATCGGATGTTGCGGTGGTTCTTCAGTGTTGATTTTTTAATATTTGGATATCACAAAGTCAGGGCGCTAGGATCGGTCTCCATACCTAATCTATTCTCGATGTCTTGAACGACATCTCCCCGGCAGGACGCACAGACCAAGGCTAGGATTACAGTGTAAAGGAATGTCAGGGAGGTTATTCTGAGGATAGAGTTAAACTAGGGCTCAAATTGTGGTTCTTGAAGGATCTGACACTCCTCTGGCTCTTTGAAATTTGATTTGAACATTTCGGCTGGGTAATCTGGCGGATCTATCCAGAGTGGGCCTCCGCAAGGCCATCGTACACATCATACAACTCTTTTGTACATCATGCCACTCGTTACAAGGATCATGCACAAAAACCAAGCATGGGTAATGGCATTCCTTGACCTAAAGCACGCCTAATCTGGACGGATCTGACAATGCTATGGTCGAAAATGTGGTATGTGTCGGAGGGAAGCGGATGCGGACATTACTCAGAGATGAAGTAAGTCGACCGCCACGAACATTCTTTAACTTAGTCACTTCCGCGATTCGCCCTGTTACAAGCCGAAGCTGGACGGTTTCGAGGGATGGCATGTTGGTGATAGCTCGGCGGTTGTCAGCAAGAGAAAGTTCAGAATGCATGATCTTGGGGTACGGTACACCGACCGCGGACTAGTGCATGATCAAGTATCCAGGCCTCTTCAGGGGCGGGCGGAGTGTACATGGCCAGGGTTTGAAATTTTAAACGTTGAAACGTCACTGACCAGGCTCATTCTCAACTTCGGCTATGGAATACTAGACGTCAATAACTCGCTGCTTCAAGACAGGTTACAGGTATACTTTCTCCGTCGCCTTCTGGGTGTTCATCGACCGCTGCCACTAGCCCTTCTCTTCACCCCGAGACAGGGAACGATATATAGCAGCCACCCTAGTCGCTTGCATTGAGTTATCTTGCGGAGACTGAGTACTACCAAAACTACTCACCCGAGAAAAACTCTGGCCACACTCGATTGATTTGTTGCGCAGCCATGCGCATGAAAAATATCATTAGATTCAAGGAAGTGGTCGGTTGAGACTGGCGTGAGATCGCTACTCTATGTACTTTATTTCCTTCATTATCAATTTCCATATGGAACGCTGTGAGTAGGATTAAATAACGTGCTATACTCGATCTTTGAGGGCATTCTGAAGTGAAGTGAAGGCCCTTCAGAGGTCAAGCGATCTCGCTGGTTCCATGTGGTGTATTAAGGACTGTTGAAGACAGCGATGCAATGCATTAACTCCCGAAAAAACCGCTAGGTAGTGGGTCTTACGTTGCGAGTTTCGTCCTTGTTTTCACGGGTAGAGAAACATTAGCATTAACTCATGGACGGAGAAGTAAAGGTACCAATGGCAGGAGAATGTGTAATCGAAATGAAAGGAAGAAGATTGGTGACAGAAGAATTCAGTTTATGTAGCAGATAAGAAGTGGGGACTGGCCAGTAAAAAAATACAGGAGGTGGAGGGATTTCATTTGTTTCATGACGATGTCAACTAAATCCCGAACAAGACGCGAAGTAATGGTCGAGCTCTGATGACTTGGCGGTTAGAGGGCATCGGTGTCTCTGATCACTCACACAAAACGGTAGTGCGCCTGTGCCTCTTGAGACAGGGAGCACAGAAAGTGTTGGCAACATCTCTTGGAGACATATAAGCAGTGTGTGGAGTCACATTGGCGATAGATATGTATTAGCTTACGCATATGGTTGCCAGGCAGCGTCCAAACTAACTGACAAGATGCGAGATTTTCTGATATCTGCTTACAACAAACGATAAACTATATAGAGTCGAGCATCATCGTCCTGATAATGACTATGAGTGTCGGGACGGAGGGGTACCGTAGATAAAACTCACTTCGGCGACG
>JAYKXP010000275.1:0-39595 GCA_037176845.1 Paramarasmius palmivorus | reverse complement strand
ACCTTGTTCAATCCAATGTATTGTACAGTTATGTAATACTACCAGTAATCCATGAATAGCACCTCAGGGAAGCATCCCAGCACCAGGGGGAGTTCAGAATCGAGTTCAGGCACCCAAAATACACTTTCCTAACATGAAAGCACATTTTTTGAATACATCTGTATGTTGCTACATAAAAAATACATAAAAAATCGCATTTTTAGGGGTTTTTATGTACTGGAGCATGGGGATTGCTCCTAAAATCACCAAAAGTGAATGAGGGACCTTTCACTATGCAGGTCCCTCATTCACTTTTGGTGATTTTAGGAGCAATCCCCATGCTCCAGTACATAAAAACCCCTAAAAATGCGATTTTTTATGTATTTTTTATGTAGCAACATACAGATGTATTCAAAAAATGTGCTTTCATGTTAGGAAAGTGTATTTTGGGTGCCTGAACTCGATTCTGAACTCCCCCTGGTGCTGGGATGCTTCCCTGAGGTGCTATTCATGGATTACTGGTAGTATTACATAACTGTACAATACATTGGATTGAACAAGGTGTTGCACATACAGGAGTGCTTGGGCAAGTATATGCTCATCATATATACACCCTAGAGTGGGTTATGAACAAGAATTAGCCCATCCCAATCATTCCCTGTGGTATAGTATTACCAATGTCCAAAAAAAGCGAATTTAGCTGTAATAAATCTGGAAAAATAGGCGGCTCTCCAGGATTGTAAACCCATCAAGTGGACATATATATCATCCCTCATCCACAATATCTAAGCCCTAGCTGCATTAAATCTTATCCTGTAACTTTATTCCCCCAATTTCGGAGATTTTCAGTATTTTTGATATTTAAGCACCATTATCTCACTAATCCATGTACTATGTGGTATTCCCAAGCTTGTATTTAATGTATCTAGGTCCTCCAACTTACCCCATGTCAATATCTGGCCTATAGCCTATGATTCAATAGCCTATTCTCAGATTACACCCTGTTTATACTGCTTTTTTGTATATAATATTGGTTCTGAGCAGTGTGGGAATGCTCCTCTAGCATAATAGAGCATAATACAATTTATTAGCACAAAAATCCGATTTTTAGTAGCCCATTCTGTGCTATAATAGCCCCCCAGTGGCTGGATTACAGCCCAGAGAGTGTGGGAATTTTAAAAGCCAAAAAAGCGCAGCTATTTGGCCCTGCTAGAGTGGGACTATAGTCAGTACACACATATAATATGGTAAAGGAACCATGGATCAGTGGATATAGTGTCTGTGTGGAATTAGGATCTGAGATCTTTGATGCTTAGTAACAATTTTGTTAGTCTCAGGTTCAATCCTCCGGAGCACCGGATTCTGGAGCTTTCCAACCCCGGGAAGCTCCAGGAGCTCCGGGATGCTGTCTATCTACTGGTAACATCATTGGTAACTGCTCAGCCTAGTTTGCCCTCAGATAGCTTCACGGTTGTTACCATTGTGGATGCATCAGCACCAACTGGTTCATACCATAGTTGATGCATGGTTGAGAAACACAAGGCTGAGATGACATCTCGGTGATGCTTGTCGACGAAGATTTGGCATTCAGCAGCTGAGGAACACCAAAGTCTACGAGTCAAGAGCTAACCAACATCTGACATGAACACTAGATTCTCAGGTTCGTGATTCCGACTTGGTTAAGCGCAAGCACAACTACCACTGTAACCTGCGAACCCTCATGTCACCTAGGTCACTAGGATAGCACAGAACCCGAACCTGGAAGCATGGATTTGGAGAATGAAATGAAGAGAGGTTGATCGCGACTCGCGAGGCAGGGTAAGGTCAAGGTATCGCACTAAGACTGGTGGAACACCAGCCAAATGCTCCAGCTCTGTATGACCTATTTGAGTCGAGAGATGATGACAACTCGGAACAAAAAGTCGGGATCTGAGAGTGTAGAGATTGGAGAATGAAGAGTTGGCAGCAGTTGGATTCCCACTGTTATGCTGGGCCTGGATTGGAGTGCTACATTGGTATAGATAGGATTGATAGGATTATAGGAATAGGGAATATTAGCACGTCCAGGTCTCAGTGTTGCACAATAATCATGATAGCTATATACCGCCAAATAGTATGACTTAAGTGTCATTGGCTTCCCATATGTTGGTGTATCCCTTAGGTGGGGTCGCATATGCAATGTGTATATAGTGAGGCATGCTCTGTTGTGTAGACAAGGCACTATAGCTCAGTGGTTAGAGCACCTAACATGCAATCAGGAGGTCTGGGGTTCAACTCCCCATGGCACCACTCTTGTTTCAACTTGGGATACAGTTAGCAGACTCTTTACCGCATTCTTGGATATTGGATGGGGAATTGGTGTACAGGAAAGTGCTCAGGGTTTTGTGGCTGTTGTCTTTATTGCTGCAAATAATATGACATCAGTAAAACTCGTCCAGAAATGGGAATTTGGGTAGAGAGCACTCACATCTACCGAGGTCTTTTGCCTGAGTTCTCGGTACATACTTCCCTGACCAAAGAATGAGGATGAGCCACAGAACAAGAGTAGATAGCGAGAACACTGACTGGATTGAACCCCGAATGAGACATAGTCATTCCTGCTGCTGTAACGAACATTTATCACCTGAGAGGTGAGTTCAAGCAATGGACGTTTATGTTCAGCAGCAATGTGGTCTCTCGGTGTAGTATAGCCTATACCATCAATCCAATCCGATGCTTGTCTATCTCGTTCAATATGAGCATGACTCTTTGTTCAGTTACCCTCGCTTTGCATCAATGGATGTCGGTGGCAGATGCTGTGCTAGCTGGAACAAGATATCAGTAAAGGAAGAACTATAACGAAAGGAACAGACCCACCGATGGCCATGTTGATTATTTCGTTTCTTATGTCCCGAGTTTGAGTATTGGCCGATCAATACCGACCAGTTCGAGCAAATGCCCAAAAGAAGATACCTTTGTCGATATGGCACCTAGTCAAAGGCGGGAGCTATTGATCTTTCTATGGCCTTGCGCTGAACACAAAGATCAGCGAAAATGAAGCATCATACGGAGAGGTATCAAGACATACTAATGCCAGTAAAGACATCCATTCGCCAATATCAGCGAGTCGCTGCCAGCAACCAGGTTCATCCCAAACGCATCAGGAAATTCACACATGCATGGGATGTATGGCCCATACATCTCCATACATCCCCATGCGTGGACCCGGATGTATGGAGATCCGGGGAGTGCATAATCCCCATACACTTGCATGGGAGACGACTGTAGCCCTCCATACCTCCATGCACTTCCATGCACAGGATTTAGTAGGGCTACTAGCTCGTTCTCACCATGGATGAAAAGCATAAAAACCAGTTTATTGGGGTTGAATTACAATACATTAGGTATACAGTATAATTCTACTTAAGGATGGCCCTCTATCCTCCGCAAACTCGACACCAACTACTGACAACGTTTATTGACAACCTGTATTAACAAGCGGTGAGCCGGATGAACAGATACGAATGGTCATAAACTTACTGAACCAAATGTGACGGTTGAGTTGCGTGGGCTGATAAGAGTAGAAAAGTGTCTATTTAAAAATTGGTCAAAGGGAATTCGTTGAAGAGATCTGACGACGTACACGATGACACTTGTTGACAGGTGGGGAACCTAGGAGAAAAGTTAGAAGAGTAGAATTCAGTGAAGATGAAAGACATACCTATACCATACCAGTAGCCGTTCTGGTACATCCACACTGCCTGCCAGATCTGCATCTTCATTACTGCGCATTGAGCACCTGTATACAAAAGGTAAGCTAGCATAACATGCTTCCGGCAGATAACTCGACGTATGGGAGATATATTGTGGTGAAAATTGGGTGAGTGAGAGGGGGAATGATCATGGTGGGAAGGAAAGAGACGTGGCTGCGGAACTGAAAATTTTCGTATCAACAAAGTCACGACACCGATTTGGAACACCGATTAAATTCTCGGGTCCAATTCGTGAACTTTCGGTAAAATTGAGATCTTCAACTTGAACTCGCCTCCGTTATGCCTCTGTCCCGTTGTGAGGCTTATAAAACGCTTGCGAACAAGCGAAATAATATGCCAAGTTGTGCGAGCGGGGTTCGACATTGTCAAAGGATCCATACAATCGACACAAGAAATCAACTAGCACACTAGTTGAACGTCTACAAATCACTAGGACACAAGGGAAGTGTATGAGCAATGAATGAAACAATGTAATATGATAATATAGTCTCGATATGATCAAGACAACGCGAGCCAACCTATAAACCTATCTATAACTATTCCTACACGTTCCTATGACGCAAAATAACCTATCGAACCCAACAAGGGTAAAGACCTATTGTTCCTATGAAGGCTATGGTTACACTAGTCGAACTAGCACGACAACCAGGCCACCTATAAGCTAGTGGGGCTCCACACTAAGCTTTAACGATCACTGGTGGGGCTCCACACCAAGTGAAAAGGGATCTAGTGGGGCTCCACACTAGTCCTGAAACAATCAATCCTATCCAAAGAGTCTAGATGAACTAGCTCTGTCCTATGGGTATCTCAAAGTTCTTAATTTCACAACTCTAGTTCAATATAGAGAAGGGCTTTTCAAGGTTTTATTTTCTAAGTTATTTTCTAAGCACACGTCGCCTCTATGGTCAACGATAGAAGACAAGAACTCTGCTATTGGTGCACTAGGGCTACGTATATAGCGGGGTAATTGCTTGAGAGCTTCCTAGGGGAAACCCTGCTGCTTATATACCCGCGAGCGTACATATTTTACATATAAGTGAAAGTGGACACGATAAAGTAATAGTAACTATGCAAGAAATGAGAAAGAGGAGGGGATTCTGTCCATATGAAGTAAGTATCTACCAGAAAAGGAAGGTTTGGATATATATTGGTCGGAATTCGACATTATTTTGCAGGACTGCGAGTCATATTACTTTTTGGTTGCTAGGAAGTGGCGCGCGGAGGCGCTGTTCCGCATGGTGCGTTTCAGATATCAGTGCTAGGACATAGTTATTCCGCTCGGAACTTGCTAGGAGTCCGATCTCGACCGATACGCTTTGGATTCGTATCCGAGGAAGGTAGACTTTTATGCCTTTGTAGTTCTATATTATATTTTCTATGTCCTAGGACAGTCCTGGCCCAGAATCCTATCTGTTCCCTCGTTATAGGACTATATGTCCCTCACTAGTGTCTGTACTAGCAGTAGGAATCCCAACTCGAAGCTCGAGGGATATTCCGATCGATATGGAAAGCTGTTAAGCCCCCATATGGTCCTCGTATCGATGACCCGGTCCCTGAGACATTTCTAATCCAGGTAACTTTGCTCTCAAAGGTGACTCACACCTCCAGCTTCTACCGTATTTGGTATATAGCTCTGATCCGTCCCCTAGGGTCCTTCTACGCTGTGGTAGTTGGTCCTCATTCACTATCCCATCTCATATGTCCCATAGCGCGAGTATAGTGTAGCCATATGACCTACTAGGAAGTCTACCATGTACAGTAGCATGTCCTCGTAAGGTTCCAGCCAGGTAATAGAGTATAGATACGGTCTACAGGTTTCGACGCGTATCCTAGCGCAATCATATAGGGCTACCGACGACATCAATGTCTATGCGCGCGCAGCTAGTATTCACTACGCAGTGCATGCCTATCTTATTCTTCGTCATATGCGCACCACTAGGTTCCTAGTGGTGCTACCAAGTTCATATAGTACTTAGTATGATGTACTAGTGCGATTCTGAACACAACAATTAGTGTCAAAATGACTGTTTTTCAGCGATTTCGTTCTGGTACCCTCACACCGTGCTGCGTTGAATGTTCGCGTTAAGTCCCACTTTACTGCTCGGATACCATCAGCACCTCAACGTCAACCTCAAGACTACTAGTATCATACTGATGTTTTTTTGATACTTGGCCATGGAACTTGAAGGGAAGAAAATTGTTGTCCATGGAATGGCTATATAACGGTGTTTGAATTGTACTTAGACAAAAAAAAATATTGTATGTATTCAGGACCATACGTCCATGTTCTCCATAGCTCTCCATGCACCCATACACTCCGTGTATGGGGGTTTGATGGGAGTTTTTGATGAAAACCGGGTCCGGTTCATATGGAGGCATGGAGTCCATGCCCCCCATGCGCTCCACGCGTCCCATAACGTTGTGAATTTGCTGATGCGTTCTGAGCCACTCTTCCTAACCCTTGCCTGCACCGTCATCCATCACATACTCAACACCATACCCAGATGCCATCGACCCAGAGGAAACGGAGTAGCATCGATTTGCTGGACTGAAGGTGTGTCGGGACCTCACGGCGACACTTGCTGTCTTATCCAGAAAGCCGCAAGACTCGTTGAGGCTCCAACGCTCAACAGCCCGATAAACGATGACACCTAGGAAGAATCCAGATCTCGGCGAAAAGGCACGAGAACACCGCCACGATAAACGAAGATCTCGGGCTTGTGCAATGGGACATGATGTAGGCAGTCGTCCCAGAACTGCCTGTTTCCAGCTTTCAACGACATAGATCCACATCTATATCCGAGTCTTGGTTGGTAGATCAGCCAGTGAAGCTTGATGCAGCTCAGGGAGCTAGGAAGGCTCACAACCCGAGCTCGGTGTATGGATCTAAAGGATGGGATTGAAAGAGTAGGGATACGAGGCAGATTGAGGGCAAAGAGTTGATTTTCGCGCTAGATTGAGATGGTCGTGTATCGAGGAGGCATGTGTGGTATAGTGGTGATAGCGAGGAGAAAGAAGAACACCGCTCCCAGGTTTGCTGGTTTGACTGAGAGTATGAAGCTGGGACTCTGCGGCTACAAGGTAATTGTTGCTTTTGCTGTGGATGATAATCAGTGAGACGCGTTGAAAAAGTGGGGTACACGCACTTACTGTGTTATACGGTAGCACACCGACAAATCGAAATCAACCGTCATTTCCACCATGATAGTTGTATTTACAAGCCTCTCATCACTACCATGAACATCCCTGCGGCTTAGTAGGACACACGAGACGATTGGGCTCGATAGCTACGTGGAGAAAACGAGCGGGTGGAACTCGGATCGGTTATTCTGGGTGTTGGCATTGGGAGTCTCCAATAGGAGGATTCATATACCGGAGATGAGGCTGGGAGTCTATTGGAGGCGTTTATCCTGTGAAGTTTTGAGAGGTGGGTGCAGGAAACGTGCAGCGTGGGGACTAGGATACGGGTGGCAGAGCCAAGGTAGAGCACAGGACATTAGATGTGTTGTAATGGGAGTGGGAGGTATGAAAGAGTAGTTCAAGTTCCATGTCACGTGGGTAGCGCAACTGAGGCCTAGTATCCTTGGCTGAGGTTGCGTTGAGTGTACTGTAGCGTTTTGAATCTGGAATTGGGAATGAGGTTGAGGTGGTGTCAGAAAGCGCGTTTGAGAAGGTAATACAAAGGTGTTGGATTAGTGATAGGGAATAATAGGTCTTTGCTGAAGGTATTGATGACTTTCTGGGCTTGCATTTGCCTAGGAGAAGCTATGAGTGACAGTGGAAAATTGTAGAGTAGCGTACATACCAGAAACCCAATGTCATGTCTTGTATGATTTGGACTTGAAGTTGATTCCTACTGGGATACTGAAAAGGTATTTAAGTCTGAGAACGGCGCATTAAGAATGGTTCATCATACCTTTATAGGACTGTGGATGCACATGGTCCATGGACGAGGTGAGCGTTTTGGAAAGAGAAGCGCCGGCGGCAGAACGCTTACACCTCGACCATCCGACCATCACGACCCTTTTCCTCACTCATCCAATGCTCCTCCAAGGATTCCAATTCAACATACATGCTACTTTCTCGACATCACGAAAGGTATTTGTTTTTCAGACTACATCCTTTGCTGCACTCTCAAATTATCTCTTAGGGTGAACCACACATCATGCCTGTGACCTCAACACTCCGGCTTCTTTCGTTGCTCTGAGCGGGCTGGATGGCTATGAAAGGTGCGTTTTCAAGTTCTTCACTCAGCTCCCGCTCTCATGACTTCAACTCCAGCCTAGGTCTTGAACTCGAAGCTCAACACACCCTTCCTGGTCCTGGGCCTTCCATTGGAACTACAACCAACAACACCCTTGGGTACACTCCCATAGTTTCAGTCCTACCGTGTACCCTGCCGACTATACCCTGCCTCTGCTTTAAATTCGCGCTTGCCAGAAGAATTGTCACGAAATCGATGAAGCTCCACACGCACCCGACTGACACCATCCACAACCCAAGGCTTCGATAGCCCGGCTTTTGATTTATCATCATTAAACGCAATGGTTGACGGCGCAGGGAATAGATGCCTGACGGAGTCTATCAGCCAGGCTAAGTAGAGCTTGAACTTCTTATAGGTGAATATCAGTACTCCCATATTCACGCTGTGGCATGGTTTTACTCACTCTGTACTGTAGCCCAGATCCCAACACTCCTCAAACACTCACGATTACGCCAATATCAACACACCCCGCCCCCCGCTGCAGCGAATGTCCTCGTATTCCCACATCTCAACGACTACCAACAGCCCCACGACGTTCTACAACTTCCAGAGGTAGAGATCTCGGTGCGGATGCAGAGGCGATTCTGAGGGTGTCAGGTTATTGAGCTCTGGGTATAATTGTCCCTATGCTTGACTGGGATGGGCATCGAGTTGGGCCTTGGTTAACGTTGAGGGCTGAGATTGAAGCCCAAAAGATCCTTTGAAGAAAAGGTCAACGAGCTCGGTGAGTAGTATCTCCATGGACCAGCTGGCTCTCGAGATGCTGATTTTATTCTATAGTAACATAGAAAACTTGCACCTCTAGGCACAAATGTACCTTTCCAGGGTTCCTTCCATTTTGGGAAGGACCCTTACTGTATATGGACATTGGTATTGGCTACTCTACAAGCTATAGGAGTAGAAGGTTTTGCAGTTAAAGCGAGAATGTTCGACTAGAGCATGTATACCAAAGGATTGTCCTGGTGCAGCAGTGTGGAGGTACATTTCCGAGCTCGAGTTGCATGTAATACCACGGGGGCAGTGGGTGTTTTCAAGAATGGTCGTGGGGAATCTTTCGCGCCACTGGACGTTCTGGGTGATCTATGCTGACTGCTGCTGTACATGAATTGTCAATATCAGCTGATAACAGAAAAGTGAAGAGTACCCACCAAAGCTTGATCCATGGCCAATTATCCGCCGCCTTTCCCTCATCCAAGCCCAACCAGGGGTATCCCCTCCCCATACCCCATCTCCTCCAACGACAGCCTACGTGGGTGTAGCAGGTTTCTATCGCATAATGATATCCTGCGATGTATTATGCTGACAACCACCAGTGTCTTTCTGTGAAGTTGACACAGATAAGGCTATGCAGCTTCATTCTTTGAGCAAAGGAAGGTCGGAGATGAAGCTGGGGGCGTGCATCCTTCAAGATAAGTGGAGCCGAAGAAGGTGAAAACTAGGCGTCGGTTGGTAAAACAACCAGCGAAGCCTCATGTATCACAGAAAGATTGAACCTTCATCAGCAAAATGGTCGGTTTTGCTTTGAGCCGCTTTTGCCTAAATCCGGAGTCTTTACCCTATTCCCCGGTCCTTTATCTGATTTTCAGGGTCTTTGGCTGATACATGGATATGATTGCCTTTAATCTGTCTCATTTTTCCTTTCTAGAGGAGGTAGTGCTTTGGGATTCAGCGCTCAGCTCCAGTTGAAGTTGCACCATAACATCAAAAGACACTACACCGAGCTTGAGACACTATGACAATATAGCAACTGTCGGAACTAAATGTTGCGCTCAAATATCAATGTCCTAGTAAGTACTTACAATGTCGCAAGGCCTGAGGGGCGTGCATTGGGGTCTATTGGGGTACAGGCAAGCGGGAACTTAGAGGAAAACGTTGAAGTTCTGGACCAGGGTGAGTCGAGTCATAACAGACGCGTGGCATTCTCACGAGTAAAATTTCTCTGCTCACTACCATCACCATTGCCTAGGGCCGTCTCCCTCATCATTGTCATAGAGTCAGACTCGGACATTCATGAATTAGGACAGGTGTGCTCCAAACATTCTTTACAATGGCTCACCTAATATTTCTTTCTTTTAGCAGCCGCCGATAGTACAAGATTCATGATGGATATGGAGTAGGCAGATCTGGGTGAGCGTTGAGAATGTGAGATATACCCAGTCATTAGTATGTCTCAATCATTTCCCACAATCTAGGCTAACGGATTCCCCAATCAAGTCCAGCTTTTCACGCAAACCCCAGTCAGTGATTGAACAAGAGTCGAGCACCAAGAAGAAAGAGAACCCCTCGGTATGCAATATTCATTGAAAATTTGCTTGCGTTGACACTCACTCAGGCTGTATTATTTCAGATTCCCAAGGAATAGCGCCTACCAAACATAAATGCAATATTATCCAGACATCTGTAAGTTGTATTTCCCTCATGTCTCTACCTATGTATTGATGAACCATCCATTTAGCCATCAAACAGATCCCCAAGGACTCATGCCTACTGAACATGAGTGTTGCAGTATCCACATGTCTGTACGTTAGATTTCCCTCGCGTCTACCTCTGTATTGACAAACTGAACAATCCTTTTAGGTGTCGAAAGTCATAGACACATGGCCAAGTTATTCTGGGCCTACTAACAGTCGGTTTCAACGTATGTGATCCTTTTCCTTTCTCTGGTCATAGGTTTGATGACGCACACAGCTTGAACTCGACCACATAGATGAATTGCGGGAAGCATGCGATGAGAGTCTCAAGGCAATCCAAAACTAATAGTGGCGGGGGTGGCGGCAGTGGGATCATATGTAAAAAGGATACTGTATTTACTAAGGAAAAGTAGTGTAGTTTAAGGAAAAGCACCCGGGTTTAAGACTGATGACGCTGACGAGAAAGCACCAGGTGCTTTCAAAGTAAAATCCATCTTTTAAACCTTTCTCAGCACTTTTTTCCCTAGCAAGGCGCAAAAGCAAAGTCGACCGTTTTGCTGATGTTGACGATCTTGGAGTATGGGACTGGGAGGAGGTTGGCTATGAGGGGGTAGAAAGGCGGGGTGTTTACGTCTGGATATTGAGGAGGAAGGACCTGCGGGCCCAGACATTGCGACAGGAAAAAATGTTCTTTTCAAGCTCGCCAGTTTGTTCAAAGAGCTACGACCGTACTTTAGCGCAGTTTCTTTGCTGCTGGAAACAATACGGTCAGTGAGACGCGTCGAAACAGTGGGAGATAGTGTACTTACCCAACGGTTTCATCCCAACAAGTCAACCACCGATTCTACCCTGCCCATTCCTGTATCCGCAAGCCCATCATCACCCCATGTACCACCATGAGCCTGTTTGCGATTTGGTGGAATACACGACACAAGGCTCGATAGCAGGGCAGGGCAAAGGGAGCGTAATTGCATCGTGTTTGGGAGACTCGTGGTTGCGGCAAAAGAGCCATATACGGAGAGGTAGGCTGGGATCATTGCAAAGGGCGTTATTCCTGTGGAGTCTCGAGTGCTGGAGACGGGAAGGGTGTAGGGTGAAGACGAGGATGCAAGGGTAGAGTACAGGTTATTGGACGTGTTGTAATGCAAGTGGGAGGTAGGAAAAAGGATGTGTATAGCCCATATTGCGGAATGAGAGAAACTGAAGCCTAGGTCAAAGTGGTTGAGGCTCTGTGGACACTACTGTTGTGGAGTGATTGGGAACGGGTCAAGGTGGTGTTGGGGAGCGCGTTTGAGAAAGTGATAGGAGGCTTTTGGGTTTTACATGAAGAAGAATACGTCTTCAAAGGTTTGGATGGCGTTTTTGGACTTGTAGTTGGCTAGGAGGAGCTATGAGTGATGGTGAAAAATGTCAAGGAAGGAAGGAAGGAAGGAAGGAAACCGGCACATGGTCCTTGTAGAAGAACGACCGGGTTCCGTGACTCGAGAGTATGGTCAGTACCCCGACCACGGCTGCCCAAGGCACCATTCTGATACGATCAAAGTGGGTCCAAGTCACTTCAATGTCACAGTGGCAGTACCAAAGGCAGGTAGTTCAAACATGTTAATCAAGGGTCCTTAAAAGGTTATAGATATTCATTGGAGTCGCCATATTTCTATTGTATCATAAACCTCGAACACAGAATACGTGAACCAAGTCCAAGCTTTCACAAGTCATCATAGACGAGAAAATACCATGATATCGGATAGAAAGGAACCCATTTTTTGTGAATAGAAACGCCAGCACTGACCGTGTGCCAACGCGTAGGAGTCCTTGAAGGAAGCTATCTGCTGAGACTTTCAAGGTCAGACGTGACCGTGTATACTAGTAATACAGGTCAGCACCAAAGGTGAGGTCCACACATCCGTGGTATAGACTACGACCTTCCTGGCATGGTGTGAGAGTTCCGACAAGGAAGCCACTGGCACAGTGGTCTCTTTAGTAGGCAGGATACGTTCACATGGTACAGGCAGGTTGAGCATCAGAATGGGCCCACCCACATACTCGTGCATGTATTAAGTAATGAGAATGATGTCATCATTGATGGGGCGCTCCGAGCTAAAAAATCTAGTTTTTCCCCAACATGTCTCTAAGTAACACTGAAGATATATATACTATTTTACTCTAGTACTTTGTGTGACCCCCACGAGCAGTAATAACTGCTTGAACTCGCTTTCCCATCCCACCAATTTGGTTATTGATTACCGATATTGGTAAATTGGCCCATTCCTCATAAATTGCCTGCTTCAATTCTCCAGCGCTGGTGGGACGGTGTTGTCGACATTTGAGCGCCTTCTTCAGTGAGCACCAAACAGGTTCAACTGGGTTGAGATCAGGAGAAGAAGGTGGATGAGGGAATAATGGAATGTTATTGTCCCAGAACCAACGTAGGGTTGACTTTGACTTGTGTGCAGGTGCGTTATCCTGCTGGAACTTCAGTCCAGCGATGGATCGCTGCTTCTCCTTGAAGAAAGGTAGGAGGTGCTCCTGTAGTACCTGTTGCTGATAGCGAGTTGAATTCATTCCTCCTCCTCGGCCTCCTGGGTAATCCAGAACTACGATTGGACCCTTTTCATTATACATGATGCAGGCCCAGACCATAACTCGGATATTGGACTGGGTGAAGGTAGGAACAACACAGTCTGGATGGACCACCTCATTCTTTTGCCTGGTTACAAGAATACGCCCATGATCCTCCACCACCTCAACATAACATTCGTCTGAAAAGACTGTATCCCCCCAACTCTTGTCCCCACGGTACTTGTTATCCCTCACCCACTGGTAGCGTGAATACTTGCTACGCCTAGAGAGATATGGAACATGTTTGGCCACCCGTCGATGAAGTCCATGGGCAGCAAGAACATTTTGAGCAGTTGATGTTGAGACTGGAGTGGCGACGCTATTTGCAATGGATGAAAGAGGTGCACGGCAATTTCGAATGGCCTCCCGCACAATCTGACGTTCAACCCGCTCAGTGACCTTGGGAGGTCGACCAGAGCGTGGGAGAGAATGTGTTGAACCAGTCAAAAGGAATTTGTCCCGGATTTTGTATGCAGTGCTGAGTGGAATATTCTCCTTTTCAGCAGCTTCTGCAACACTCATCCCTGCCTGAATTGCGCCAATGAAGCAGTTCTTCTTTGGGCTATCATGGCGTGTATATGAGTTGCGGACTGGGGGCATAGAGGATGAACAATGTGGTAGGAAAGAAAAATGGTTCGATTTTATTACGTAATATTTTCTCATTAATTATTACATCATCGAGTATACTGAGACATGTCGTGATAGGAGGCCCCACGACAGGAACTGAAACTGAAGTACTGACACCCGCACATCAATCGAGCTCCTAGCGTTTGACTTGTAGAGAAGGTAACCAGAGTCACGTGGCGATTCAGCCCGAATAGGAAGGCCATGTTGTCGTCGTCGTCGAGAGCAGCGTCGGGATGTTTTAGGGAGCAGCAGGTCCACCTGCTTCCAATTGACAACATCCAGCCAAATACGCCAACAATCGACGCCGAAAATCCATAGTGCAGAGGGTAGGGGTACAGTCTTGAAATCTCAAGCACCGAACCAAACATCAATTGCAGATGAGTCAGATGGGAACCATACAAGGTGCTGTGTATGCCTGTTGGGCTTTTGGGGGCAATAAGGAAGGAATTCCAACTAGGGACGATGAATAGTTGTCTTGACTAGTCCACAGTGTACAGGAAGCCACTGACATGGCGGGGTCGACCGTTTCTGGGATAGCATGAGATCTTTTTAGGCAAATGCAATATGCCAGCAACTCGAAATGAGAACGCTGGAAAACTTGGAAGAAATTTTAACAATGATTTGGTTGGAGTTTGATGGATGTAGCAAACATACCAACAGTCATACCATGGATGATTGATGATGATTCTATCTTGAGGTATATCTTGTATTTGATTTCTATGAGCTTCTGAAAGGTATGTTAGATCTAAGAGCAGTATACAGAAAGTTTGATCTCACCTTTCTATGCCTACCAAGATGAACGTGTTGAAGGAGGTGGTCGTTGTGAGAAGAGAAGCGCCGGCAGCAGGACGCTTCCACTTTGACCACCACCTCTTGTCCATCCAATGCGCTGTCAAGATTCTCAATTCACCATACACTCATCTTATCTGACCTTCACCATAGGTATGTGTTCCTCCATCACATACCTGGAAACACGCTCAACCCATCTCTCAGGGCAACACCACGCGGCATGCCTCTCACCTCGATGCCCCAACGTCCTTCGGTGCTCAGAGTGGGATTTTGCAGGCTGAGTAACTAAAGAAAAGGTGTGTTTTTATTCCTTTGCTTCATTTCTTGCTCTCACAATGTCGTCACTGCCTAGACCTTGACCAGCCTCAACATTGGATATCAGATGCACATCCCTCAGCCTTGGTCACCCTACGACATCAACATCCTCAATCTTCGACACATGCATTGCTCCACTCCCTCTCTACGTGCACTAGAACCAAAGGCTACACTCTAGTCCTACCTCCAGAGCCCACACTGCCTCTCCATTCCAGCTATTTCGGCACTACCTCATTTTGAAGCTATGCCCTGTGTCCCAGGCTGCCAAACTCAACCTCTGACACCTATACCCACACACTAGGCATAACTATGGCTCCTCCCCATTCTATCCAGCACTCTCTGCCACTAGCAACGATTTTACGCCTATGCAAATTACCAAACATAAACCCAAGCCCCGAAAACTCAAGGAACGATTACGCATGCAGGTATCCAAATCGGGCGTCAATAATAAAGATGAGTTATGGGCAATTGAAGCTTCTGGGGGTGTAGGTGTTGACGAAACTGAGGCAACTGGTTTGGGGTTGTGTGCACACATGGGAACAACTACGCCACCTCGGCGCTGGTACCAGTCACGTCAAGTACCATTCCTGGTCTTTGTCTGTTGCAGATATACAAACTGTATTAAATTACACTAGTGCTACACTCAGAAAGTGTACTTAGGATCATCAGGTGAATAAAAACAGAGTAACACAACATAGAACGTGATTGGAATGCAAACAAGAATTTTTAACATGACCCTTGCTTTCAATGACCAAAGTGCTGGGTGAACTTCATCTTCAGCCATTGAACCCACGATTTCCTGGAGCTGGAAGGGGTTTTTTGAATGCACGTCCACGGTAGGGCTGAGCTGGGCATCCATGGGAGCTCCAACATCAATGCTCCCATTCTCATTGTTGCTCGGGATGCTAACTGCAACTTCCACTTCCACATCTTGTAAATGAAATATGTTAAGAGATATACATCAAATCAAAAGAAGAATGGGGAAGCTCACCTTCGTCTTCGACCTCCTCAAATTGCGCGTTACGACCAATGACTTCAAGAATTGTATGCCCAAGAGATCGGGCCAGATCAAACGACGCAGGATCAAACCCTTCATGACAATTGACCATTTCAACTGCATCATAAGCGTCGTGATCCCACCAGGTATGCCGTACTTGGATGTAGGACCTAAATGACAGAAGGCCCAACCTCTGCCGCTCACCCTCTGACATCTCCTCTTTCCCAGCGGAGTCAAACGACCAGTAGTAACTCCTTCTTCCCAGCCAATCATCCCACCTGTTTTCATCATCGGAGGGGTGGGGGACTGGTCGGATGAAGAGGTATATTGGTGTTGATGGGGGGATGTAAGTGCATATATGTGATCCTTCTTTGTCCCGTTCCCGTACAAAGTAGAGGTAAAAGTGACTCAAAATAGCTGTTGTACACCAATCAGTACCGGCACTCTGACAAGAACCACAATAAACTCACAATACTCCCCCCATTCACCCTCTTCAATCCCAAGCTGGCTGAAAATCCCATGTGCCTGTGACACCCATGAATCCACAAAGGAATTCCACACACCCACAGGCCACAAATCATAATATAACTTAAACGACTTGACACTGGCAATGTCCGCTGGCATCAACTTAAACCTATACCCCCAATCAGCCCAAATAACCACTTCAACACCATTTCAAACACACCTCACTGATCTATCACGCATCACAAGCGTGGTTTCTCGCATAGCATCCGGTACGTGAAACCACTTCTTCCGGGGGTAGTAATACCATTGATCTCTGTCTCCCGGGTAGCGAGCAATAACCTCTCGAGTTGTTCTGTGGTGAATTGTGCCAGGGAGAGATGAGAGGATGAGTTTGGCATCTTTGTTGTTGGGCCACTCTGGGGTTCCTCTGTTGGACCGGCGGATTCCGTCGATGATATTGTGTACAGGAAGAATTCCAATGAGGTATTGGAAAAGAAGGCTGGTGTTGTCGTAGGTCTGGAGGTCAAGGGAAGGATGATCACTACTGGGGAGTGCAGGAGTTGCCCCTGACCAGACCTCGTAAAGGATGGTGGAGGAATCCTCAACGTACGGCCCTTTACATAGCATGCCGGTTCTTGGTTCGATCCAAAGCTCGTCAAGAAGCTAAAAGCTTGGCTTGAGTATCAAGGGCTTATCCAAGATGGACGGGCGTACCGTTTTGGGGTCTATTCCTTGCGCTAGGCTAGCCTATAGAGCGAAGGTGATTATCACAGCAAGTAGAGAAAGAATAGAACATACATAGCTGAAGTATGTCTGTAAAAGTGTTGAGAACCCGTTCCGTTCAAATACATGCGACACCGGCACAAGCGCTGCACACAAGTCACCGCAATCCTATCATGAAGGTATTGCCCTTCTCACCATCATAGAACACAAGTGAGGGTAATGCGTTCCAGTTACTGTATCCAAAAAGCTGGGTATAGTTGATATCCCTATAACCATTGGCGGAGGAAATCAAAAAACAGAAAATGTATCGCTCACTTGACACTTGCAAAGGTCTTGATATCCTTTTGGTAGACCTATAAGGACGAAAATCAATCAGGGAAATGCTGTAACACAACACAAAACAGTAACCTCACCTGGATGGCATCAGGGCCACTGTAAGAAACATGGAGGAACTCGCGCTCTCTTTCCCCGATAGTGGCGACATGAATCGTTCGATGTGCGTCAAGTTTTCTCCACCTTCCTGTGTCCCACTCATTGACCTTGGATTTTGCAATCTTGCGCTTGAGATAAACTTGCCCTGCCTTCACCTCCTGATACTGAAGTACATGTCCATCAGCTTTCATGCTACCGTGCAGTAATGATTCAACGTACCTGGCTTAGAACATTTGGATACTCCTGCTCGGGGTGAGGCTGCTCCATTACAAGGTTGCCTTGAATGTTGTAAACATGGCCTGCGACAGCCGTGAAGGTTCCGTCGTTGATAGCAAAGTTGGAGCATTTCTCGAGCGACATGGTAGTCAAGGGTCGAGATGTGTGCGTGTGGAACACATGTTCACCTCAAAGCTGTTCCCACAGCAGTCGGACGTTGAGCGCGTGAACAAATGATATCGATATCAATGTATTGCTGTGAGTCATGCCGCATGGTGAACAGGAAAAATGATATCCACAGCGCTTGTCTATGACATGGGACAGCTTCGAAAGAGCGCCGTGCGGTGTAGGTTTAAACGTTTAGGGTCCGAGTATCGTGGGTACCAGGGGAAGAAGTAAAGGCCAACCAATGATCCTGAGCCGACCCTGTTCAATGTTTCGCTTGGTGGTACAAGCACTTGACGCTTCAAAATCCCAGCAAGGGCCGGATGAGGTAGGCGCAGACACTGGATGTATGGGAACCCAAAACGGACGGAAAGAACACGTGAAGCTGGTTTCTAGGTGCCCAGCAGAAGCTTGCAGGAGAACCACGGGTTGTATTATTTAAATCAGTCACTGTTGACGACACAAGGTCAACAAAACGTTCTGACTTGGAGAGTAAGAAACAGATCAGAACTACCAAAGTACTCACCAGGACATACAGTTTTAACGAAATTCAACCAAGCACAAAACACCCAAGCCCTCAAACAAAGTTTCCTGTCCCCGCTGGTGGTTCCCAAATCCAAACCCAGTCTACGAAATTCGTCGAATCGGAACGACAATCCTGACCGTGAAAATCACCGAAAACCCAAGGTGACGAGCACCTGAAGTCTCGTTCTAGAGATCTGGAGGTAATGCCAGTCCTTAGCTTGTTGCAAAGAGAAGTGTAGGTTTGACTAACGCGTAAGATATGGGTGATTGCTTTTTGCCCTATGTTTTGAAACTCTGAAGGTTCAGATGGTCGTTGCGATGAGCTTTGGGGTTCATTCGGTGGTTTTCGCCCAGAAAAATGTCGAAGAGATGGCTTGGAGGACGACTGGAAGTTGAAGAAAGAGGAACATAGCGGAACGAGGTCAAGGTGCGATTCGCGTTGTCCGCGGCGTCTTCCGTCACTTTCTCCGAAGCTCACACCACCGTTTTGAATCTCCCACTACCCATACATAATTCAATGCCAAGGCAAGTATGTATTCCACATTCGATCTCAGCTTGAACTTTCCAGAGCACAACTACACGCCTGAGCTCTCGCGGGAGCTCAAGACGCGATTTCAACGCTTCCGAATTTCTACATGTGTTTTCTAGGGTCCATAAGTCGGCTCAGAAGAATTCAGATTCTGTAACTAAATCGGTATCACGACTTCCATTCTCGAAGCTTGAGATTTCGGGCATTCATTTGGTCATCTCCGGGTCAACACTGGGTACCTCCACGAACAAAGGTGCGCATGCGTGTTAAGGATCTGGCAAACTACACCAAGCTCAACCGTTTCATTTTGCAGGGTCGGGAAACTAGATCGATGTGGGGATATGGAAAAGCTTTAAAGCTTCGATTCATAGAATTGGTGTCGGGTACACTCAGATGTGGATACTATTTTGTGCGGCCAATACGACTAGCACCTTCTGAGATGGTTGCGTCTGTCATACCGCGAACGCTCCGATAATCTGATAATGCAAGAGTTAGAATCAAGAAGCCCGTGTGAGGTGAAACTGAACGTACCACACTAATCCGCCAAAGGTCGTTCCGAGACACTCTAGCCTTGGTTCTAACTTCTTTGTCGCCATATCCCAAGACAGCATTCGCAAGATAAAACCGAATCTAATGTGAGATTCCTCTGCCCCAGGGAACTTGAACCTATCATTGAGAGAACAAGTATAGGTTGCTATCACACAAACAAGGAAAGCGCAGGGTCAGAACTCACCTAACTTCCTTGAGCCGCGCTTAGTCTTCGATTCGCGTTCCTCTCAGAGCTCTCGCGAGCGAAGAGCCCAGTCTAGCGAACATTCACCGCGGAACGAGACTAGGATATCTCGCCCGAAAGATGCTCGTTGCCAACATCTGCGTAGGTTGCTAGTTTCCTTGTTCTTCGAAGCATCTCCTTTCCCTTACCGCTGACCGCCTGCCTATCCATGCAAGGAAACTCCTCATGTCGATGAGGGTCAGGCCCAGCAGCTGCCCCAGCTAGAGTGTCCAGCAGCGTCAGTAACTCGAGTCTGAAGAAGAAGCATTACAGACGTACCGTTCCGCGTGGCTTCATCGACCCCTCGGAAGCTCGACCTATGACCCATTCAAACAAGTACACATTTTTCGAGATAAGTATCGCATTGAACTAAACATGACTATCAGCAGAAGAAAAGCCGCGAGAACAATTAGGACGTACTATTGTTTCAATAGCCCAAGGAACCGCAATAGCCGCGAGGAATCCGAAACCGAAAAGAATGCCGGTTTTACACGTTGATGACCACACTCTCATGCATGTAAACCCCCAACAGCTAGCATCTTGCACACTTCCAGCCCAAATCCGTCGACAACAACTTGCGATACCTTTTTCCCTGAGCCCCAGACATCGCCCATACCCACAACAGCGTCGGTCAAATAACCACTGAATGATCCGAACCCAAGAAAGCCTGGGATCCGAACTGGATGTAACATTCTGAAGGATACTATGGGAAAGAGCTGGGCTGCGGATCAGGATATGGGCGAAGGGTCTGCTGCAGGTATGCGGAACCGACTTGGGTACCAACAGCGAGATGGTACTGGGCGTGCTGGTAAGTAAAAAGTTCGGGATACGCTGCTCTGACTGAAGTTTCTCTACAACGTTGTGATTAACATCCTATCAGGGGATAGGTATCAGTAAATAACGTTAAGAAAAGACACGACAGTACTGACCCTAGTAGAACCTTGACCGACGTTTTGACCACACCAATCTTCCGAACCAGCCTATAACCACCACCATACCATCCACAGCAAGCTCTTTTGCAACTATTCGCAGCGGAATGCGCGAACAAAGATGGAGTGTATGAGGGGATGTGTTGCTATTGGGAAATCGGCGATTCCCAACGCGGCGACACTAGCATACAAGGAACGGTGCTTGCAAAAGGAGGGAGCGGTGCGGAGGATGCTGCACGATGGATTCGCAGAGGGTGGAATTGGGGCGTAGTGCCTGCAGCGTTCGGACTGGGGACCGTATCCGGTGTAGGAGTGGAATTGCAACCGAACATGATTGCGCGATGAAGAAACTTGACTTTTGTTTAGAAAGCAGTTGAGGGCCATGGATAGCGATGGTTTGCCAGCGGGTCTTGTTAGCAGATACTTGGACTTGTAGCTATAGCGTAACCTTTGGAAATGTCGAGGTGGTGTCGGAAAGTATGAAATGTTGGGATAGCGATAAGTCTAGAGTAGAGTCCATCTTTGAAAATTTAGGTGTCATCTACATACTTGCGTACAAGGAGATTGGATGAGTCTTGATGGAAGCTAGTAGAATGAACAGGGTACATACCGGGTTTCAACTGGTAGTGTCACCATGCCTTGAGAAGTTGCATCTTGAAGTCTATCCTGCGGAGCTATTTTAGATCTATTAGAGTCAAAGATAACAAACGTGTACCGGTCAATCTCACCTTTGTAGCACCGTGAAGAGCGAAACGCGCTTTGAACGACATGATCGTTCTGGAGAAGAAAAGTGCCGGCGGCGAAAACGCTTCCACCTCGACCACCACCTCTTTCCTCACCTATAGACTGTATCACAGGAGTCCAATTCGCCGTACATGCCTCTTTAATTTTTGTATGACAACAGGTACGCTTTTTGTCCTACATCCCTGGTAATGCTCTCAACATTATCTCTTCGGCCAAGACCACACTTCATGCCTTCGACGACCTGTTTCCTCACCCAGCCAATGCCATGCTCAAGGAATTCCAATCCAACATAATCACATCTTTTCTAACCTTAAAAAAGGTACGCGACTCTTCTCCTCTATCGAGTTCTATCCCTAGCAGCACGCTTAACCATCTCTCAGGTCAGAACTACGCATCGTGCCCGCCGATTTCAACATTCCGACCTCTTTCATTGCTCCGGGCGGACAGTTCGCTGGCTGGATAATCAGGAAAAGGTACGTACTCATCACTTCAGCACATTCCTTGCTCTCATAGCCTAAACTCCCGCCTAGGAAGCATCCCCGAAGCACTCAACGCGCCTTCACTAGTTTCACTGCCGTCAAGAACACCCTTGCACATATTCCCTTCGCTCAAGCTCTATCGTGTCTCCTCGCACTTTCTCTCGCCTGCCCTGACGAAATAGCATCCATCGAAATGAAGTCGTGTGTACCACATCGACTTCTGAACATCAAACGTCACGTCGACCCCATCGCCTCTCATGTAGCTCAACCAGCTGCTCTTTTCAAGGATACCTATTCAACTTACCTGCCTCTTTTCCAACATTGCAATAGGTACGTGACTCTCCTCTGTTCCTGGCAAGGCTCTCAACCTATTTCAGTGCAAAACTACGCGTGATGCCTCCAACGTCGACATTCTGGACTTTTTCATTGCTTTGAGTGGGCCGTATGACTATAAAAGGTACGCTTCAAATGCTCCAACTCATATCCCGCTCTAATGGCCTCTACTCCTACCTAGGACATAACTTCGGAGCACTCACGAGCACTCAACGTACTCAACACGCGGCTACAGCTATTTTAACACCCTCGCGCATACCCCCGTAACTTCAGCCCTACCATCCTCCCAACCGATTATACCCAGCCTCTGCGCTCAACTCGCTCTTGCCAGAAGGATCATCGACTCGGAGATTATCCAATCTCTTCACGCACCCGGCCGACACCAGTACTCAAATCTATAACCCGTATCCCACTCAATCTCAGAATTGGAAGGAATGTCCATGCAGGACATAGCAAAGTGTACATCAATACACCCACAAGGCATCACTCCACTGTAGCACATTTCAAGCCCCGACGATTACGCGGATACGAAGACGAACACACACCGCCCTTTGCGGTGAATGCTCACCCATTCCCGCATCTCAACAAACGTTCTACGTAGAGATCTCGGTCATTCTCCTACGTCGGATGCAGGGTTTTGGGGGTATACCAACGTTCAGCTAGGACGTTAGGGGATGGGCTTGAGGATTCTCGGAAGAAGAGGCCAAAGAGCTCTGTAAGTAACATCTCGATCTACGAGCTAGTTCCTCTCGAGATGCTGACGCTATTCTATAAGCAGCAGCGTTGAAAGTCGGCACCTCAAGACCTCCTTCCATTTAGGGAAGGATGTTTACCACATATAGACATCGACACGACATTGTTATTCGCTACATACTTTACAAGCTATTGTAATCAAAGGTCTCGCCACAGTCAAAGGGATATCGTTGACTCGAACTGTACCAAAGGAATGTCCAAGTCCAACAACGCGTATGCGTAGCTGTTGTAGTTCCGGATTGACGAGGAAGACGTGCCGCGTGTACATAGAAGATACAGAGTAGTTCAATGACCATGTCGCATGAATTCCGGATACAATATAGACTGGCCACTCATACACGTAGTCCTGCTGAGAACCGAGAGCGAAAATAAGCTCTACCAATGCCATCACACGTCCAAATCGTTATTCGGACAGTAACCGAAGGGACGATGTCACCCATAACTTCGATCCCGCCAAGAACGCGAGAATCAGCCAGCGAAATACTCAAGCAAGATAATGAACGACGTACCAGTGCTGCCAACGTAAAAGACACTGTCCTGGGATGGACATTATCAGCCATCCATCGCCGCGAAGCAAAACCGGCTGCCAGAGCAAACGCAGTTCGTCCGATACCCACTAGTCCTTCCTCCTCGCCACAAGAGGCACATGCCGCAACTGGTGTCTGTATACACGGTGCAAGACACGTGCGGGTGTACGCCCAATGTACGCTCACGCTACCTCTCCACCTTAAGCTCCATATCCACGCCGACACCCACATCGTCTAGACATCTATGGCCAACGTCTCTATCCCGTAGCGAACCTAAACTCGAAGAAAGAAACATCCAGTTTCGGAGTTGCGGGTGGATATGGGGGCATAAAACGCAGCTACGAGATTCGACCTCGGCTACACCCCCACATCTTTCTTTGTAAAACGACCTCGAGAGAATCCTCGTGCGCTCTAGTTAATTAGGGTGAAGGATCCGAATTGAGAAGGGGGTAGTTCAGGTAGGTAGACATCCACGATACTTTGTTCGGATGCCGTATCGATAAAGCAGGGGCTATTTGGTTGGGGAAGACCCGAAGACTTCGCATGTATCGGTTTGACTGGAAGGAAAAGGTGCAAAGGTCAGCAAAATGGGCGGAAAAAAGGTAGAAAAAGGTACATACCTTGGGCGTTACTGTAAGACTAGTAACCTTCATCAACGGCCTTTTTTGGCCTTGATGCTAGCTCCTCGTCGATAAGGAACCCAATCGTGGTTAGGTCAGGTTTTTAGGTGGAGCGCATCGACCCGGGGGCAAGAGAATGGGCCTTGGAATGGGCTAGACGATCCGAAGGGCTGCGCAAGACGAGGAAGTCGTGGAGCGGTTGTATTCCAGCGGAATACGGATTCCTAAGGAGTGCGAGGTCTTGCTCCAGTGTTTGTGGAGGATATGTGGGCTCATTCCGAGTGCGAAAAGCGGCCAAGCTGGCGTTGGGTGTGATGGACACAATGTCATGTCTTTTCATGGGCTGGACGCGTGTTTGCGGAGGGAAAAGAGAGGTAGTGGACCGGCAATGCAGTGGAATACATTTTAGTGGTGTTTATGTTGAATTGGGCGCGTGCTTGCGTAGGAGGAGAAATGAGCAACGGTGAAAAATGTAGACTGAGATTAGCGTACATACCAACGACCAAAAATCTTGTAACGCCTGGGGTGGTGATTAAAGTCGATTTTGTTGAGCTATTGGGTGGTATGAGAATGGGAAAGGTAAGTATGGACGAGTTGAACACACCTGAACGCGTTGAAGGAGGTGATGGTTTAAAGGAAAGCCAAGCGCCGCGGCGAAGGCTTTCACTTTGACCACCATGACTCCTTCCTCAAAGAGCTCTAACCTTCCATGCACGTTTGCAATAGGTACGTCTACATACTTTTACATTCCCAATGATACATCTGATACATTCCTCAGAGTAAAACGCACTCAACATTCCGCCTCGATTGGAATAGTAGCCGGCGACACTTGCGGCTCCTGAAGAAACGATACGACTATTCAAAGGTGTGTTCTTCGCGTAGATCTCTTGATTTCTATACCTGACCTCATTGTTTTTGCTGCACAGGAAGAATCGGATTCCGAACTGCTTGGGACACGCAAGTTCACAAAAGCCAGCATACCGAGCCCATATGTACAATAGCTGGTTCTCGAGCAATACACGAAGTCTCCCGTATATCAACCAGTCCCTCTTCTCGTACCCAACAAACGGAACATCATCGTCCGTATCTTTGGGTATACCTGCAAGCTAATGGAACGTTAGTCAAACTCTAAAACACCCAAGACGAAGCTCACCGTACCCCGTGCATTCCGGTCTGATATGCGACTGATATGACCTCTGAAACCATGCTCAACCAGGCCTGTCCATCTTGGCATTGGGTCTCGGGCGCGGGGAGCTGGTTTTATCGTACCGAATAACGGGGCCTAGATAGCAGTTGTTCCTGCAAATCAGGCTCTCGAGGTAGAGTTGATCCAAATATGAAGCTCTTCCGCATGGCTCTATCGAGAGGGCGACAGTATGAGCTGCAGGTACCTATACGTTCCAACAAAAACTCACCAAACCATATAGTTTCAGCCTTGAGCGAGACACGCTCTGGTTATTCGTTTCCGAGGACCAGCCAACAAGGAACTGTGTGAAGCGAGTTTGACGCGCTTCTTCAATGGACCGATTATGTACTATGCCCGATTGCCTCTGGTTGAATTCGGTATAGCTTGCATTGAATAGTAATCGGCGTTGGTCATGTATTGCTCTTGGATCTGAGAAACATCAGTAACCGGAGAACTACATGAGAGATACAGACGGACTGACCTGTGTATATTTCCATCTCATCCCCGGCGAAGGCCCAAAGCCAAAGCTCAAATGATACGCTCCTCGATAGCGGAATCACATTGCACTAAAAACGACTGTCAGGTAAGGGATGCTGGATTCAGACGAGTAGAACATACCAGCCGACTCATTTGTCGATGAGCTCTGTGCACCAACTCTGACTGTGACACACAAACCCAGCATCCGTCACTTATCCAACCTGCTGAATGACATCCCATCTGAGTGGTGTATCTTGCTTAGCGGCTACTTGTGGTGGAGGCGATTGGGAGTGTGGTGTCAAGGTTGTGTCGGGAAGCGTGTTGAGGAAGATGACACGGAGGTGTTGAACGTTGAACATGAGTTGGCTATGGAGCGGATTACATTGCCGAAGGTGTAAATGAGAACCTGGACCTATGCTGGGATGGGAGGTGTGAGCCAGGATGAAAGGTGTAGGATGAAAGAGGCTAACATACGATATCCACTCTCTTCCCAGGCGGAATCGAATGTTTGAGTACTTGAGATTCACGGTGGCGAGACTTTAACATCCCAATATCTCGTAAATTTCGCCATGGAGCATGTAACCCTTCTTTTATACAGCAACGTGGTATCTCCGTATAATGATTTTGTTCCATGATTTCCAAATACAGCAATCATCCTTCCGTTTTGGGAAACGTCTCGGAAACGTGGGGTGCGAGCATGCTAATACACACCCCGTGTATGCCCACTGCTGTAGAGAAGAAATTAGCACATTGAAAACAAGCGGCTAGTAGATCGCAAGACTACTTACCAGACTCTGACCGCTCCCCGAGGATCTCCTAGCAACTGAACCCCTCGACGTCTATCTCAACTGACGTTCCAATCCAACGCTAGGCCTTGGTATAGTACCAGAACTCAGCTTTCCGATACCCCCAATTCGCCGGCGCATCCAACGTTAGGAGGTGGTCTAGCTCTGTGCCACTGAAACGTCATAACTCGGCGGCATGAGGCGAGTAGGGGATCGAAGCGTTGGTTCAAAGATGGCAGTAGATTCTATGTCGAGTTTTAGAAGCTGGCTGGGGTATGAGCGATCGTTGAGGTGCAAGAATGTGAGGAGAGCATTTACCATAGACGGGGCGGAATATGTTCGTGTTCTTATTCTTGTTTAGGATCTAAAGCTTTGGGATCTACGGGTGTAGAATGAATCAACGCTGCATCATGAACTTGGGAGACGAGTTTTTACCTTTGGCATTAAAGTTCAAGCCCACGCCTGTGTCCTAGCTGACAAAATCAACTAGGGGTCTACTCTCCGTACAACGCTGAGCCTTGAAAGCTTGAACAACGAGAAACCGAAATCCGGACCACCAAAGCATCGGTATAGATTAGGCATGTTGGTGTCCGCTGCGCGCGCGCAGAGATCAAATGATCGATACGAGAGCAGAGCTAGGCTCCATGACGATCTATGTGGGTACTAGCAAGAGCACCGGGAGGTACGATAGCTTGACCATCTTTTCGCCCTGTACCCCGGAGCGCGTTGAGATTCACCTAGCCATACTGTGGAGCTTAGGCAGAATGGATCCTGGTTCGTGTTTGGGATCTAGAGTGCGTAGTTAGTAAATACGCATAATCAAAATATGGAGATGCGTTGCCTACCTTCGAAACAAAAAGTCGTGTTCATGTTCACCTCTGAGCTAGTAGAATGGGCTCGCGTGCAGATCCTAGCTCAGAAGCACCATGAGTTTTTCCAGAGCAGGCGAATGCGCTAACCCATGAACCAGGATTTTGGGAGGCTTGAAATTCGGGAGTTTGACCCGACGGGGTAGCACCGAGTAAAAGGGTTGAGTATCTGTTTTTGACGTGACCCCAGCTTCAAGTGCTGAGGAACACTGAAGCCTACGAGGTGTACGATACCAAATGGTAACATGGTATTCTGTTTTGGGGATATCTGGACTATTGGTTGCACTGGCACACTAATATGAGAAATTGAATGAACCAAGGTCCGGAACGCTTCTCCTCGGTGCTCCAAATCTTGTAATAAAGGATGGTAAGATTGGTTGATAGAGGGAACAGGTCAAAGAGTATACCTTTGGTCTTCGAAGTATCGTATTTGAATCGGTCACTATCCTCCATCTTCACATCAATAAGACCCTCGCACACAACTTCAGAAATAGCCTGCAGGGTAATTTGGAGCTACAAGGGTGTTGGTTGCAAGGTGGTTTCGAGATGGAAGGCCGCTTTGAGGTCAAATACTAGGCGCTGTGGAGGCCATGAGAGCGGAAAACGAGCTGAAGGGTAAAAAACGCACCATTTTGTATTTTTTCACCTAGCGAAGTCCCACTCTAGGCACAAAAAGAAGCTGGTACTCGGAGGGATATGGTGTAGTTTGCCCTGTGAGATAGGCTGAGCGTGCTGCAAGGGATATGGAAAAAAGGTACGTACCTGCTACATTGGAGAGTGTGTATACGGCCGAATTAGAGTTCTCAGAGTCGGAAGCGTTGGGTAGAAAAGGGTCATGGTGGTCGAGGTGCAAGCGCATTCGTCGCCGGCGCTTGGCTTTCCTCAAGACGTCCACCTCGTTCTTGCCTCATTCATCAACGCGTTCATTGCTGTCGTCCTGTGAAGGTGCGTTCAAATGTTTTTTTGCGTGTTATTCTTGGATCTAATACGCCTTTCAGTAACTCAGAAAAATCGAATCCAAGACACGATCATCAGTTTGGTATGTTCGCTACTCTTACCGTTTTTCACCGTTGCTCATAGCTCTTCCAAGGCGACTAGAAGTCCAAACCGCCGTATAACCCTCTCTCGAGCCCAAAAATGCCATCTGTACCTTTGAAGATCCATTCTTTTCCATGGATAATCCAAAACTGCTACCACACGTTCTCAAACGCGCTCCTCGACCCAATTCCCAGTCTCTCCAAGCCCAAATCACTACAGTCCCTTCCACAAAACTTCAATCACCTCAACTGGGCTTCAGCTTTTCTCCCTCCGCGATATGGGTCATATAAACCCCGTTTCTTCCTTGTACTGGCATTGTGACGCGTCCGGTCGCCTGTACTCTAGCCCACATCCTGGTCTTCATGCTACATTTATCCCTGTCCTCACTTCTCCGGAATCTGCAGGATGAAGGTCCTCACGAGACGCTCAACCTCCTTCCCCCTGAATTCCTCTTGCTACCGCAATCATGAACTCCCCAGCGTCCACAACTGGTCCCGCTCCCTTTGTTCAGCCCAGAAGTCTTGTCCCATACCTTCCACCAAGTCGCGAATGCGCTCATGGTGGTTGATAGGATGATAATGGTAAACCTGTCGAGACAAGAATGGACAGGGTAGAATCGATGTTCGAGTCGGCTTGCTGGTATGACACTGCTGGGTAAGTGGACACCATCCCCCATTTTCGACGTGTCTTACTGACATACGATGATCTACAGCGGCAATGAGATCTCGCTGGAGCCCAGTCCTAGCCGTTTTTCGCATTGGCAAGCTTGGAAACAACGTCCCATTGCTACACCCGCACATCCTTCCTCCTCGATATCCAAACGTCCGCACTCCGCCCTCGTAGCCCTAATCTTCAGAACTCTGTCTTCTAGACTCATACCCCAAGCCCGGGTTCTGAGCTTTCCGAGCTGTCTGAGCTCCACGAAGCTTTGCTACCAACCGAAGCTTCCATTTCCACTTCTTCGGCTCCCCTTATCTACACCCCCAGCTCCACCTTCACTCGAGCTCTGGCTCCTTCCTTTCTTCGCTCATGAGACCTGTCCAACGAGCTGAGGCCGTTTGGTCGTTTGGGCCAAGTTCTCGGCATTGTCAGCACGATACGCCGTGGGGGTATTCATTGAACGCCTCCTAGGCCCAAATACGATACCTTGGAAGGGATGGGATGGGACGCGCTTAGTCAGACACGAACGAGAAAAAAGCGGCGGATAATGGGTCATGGAGCAGGCCTGTGCAGGTACTCTTCCCTTTTTCTGCTCTCGACTGATATTGATGTTGCCTTGTGTACAGCAGTCGTCAACCGAGTCACCTAGAACGTCTGGCGACAGGATGATCACCTACCACCGTTCTTGAAGACACTCGCCACCTTCCAGGTATCGCATCGACCCCGGAATTGGAGGTTGTCTTTTTCGCGACCGTTTTGAATAGGAGTCCGTATACAGGTTGGACAGTCACGATGATACCCCGTATCTGGACTTTTATGCTATCCCGTTCAACGACACGTATCTTCTATGTATGTACACGCGATACATCCTTGTCGTTGAACTCTAGTAGCGCTACCTAATAACACTGTTGGATTCGGTATATAAGTTCAAGTCAACGGCGACGCTTTGACTGTGGCGCAACTCATGCTCCCAATGTCTTGTAAAGTATGTGGCCGATAGCAATGTTGTGTTTATTCAAGTTGCTTTGTGGATGTCCATAAGCAGTAAGGGACCTTCCCAAAATGGAAAGAACTCAAGAAAGGTACATCTGTGCCTTGGGGTGCGAGGATTTTAGTTTACCCTGCAACAAAATCAGTATCTTGACAACAACCAGCTGGTATATACCAATACTCACTGAGCTCTTCGACCCCTTGTCTATTACGCCTTAATCTCAACCCTCAACTGACCAACTCGACGCCCATCTGAACTAACGACCCTCCGAACTGACGACCCTGTCGGACATTAATACAGCACCCGGATCTCGACTACCTGATAGGATCGCCTATGCATGTGCGCCGAGAGCTCTACCTCTGCAAGTGGTAGAACCTCATGGGGCAGTAAGTGATCGTTAAGATCCACGAACGCGAGAATTTTCACCGTAGAGAGGGTCGGGGTGTGTTGGGGTGTTTGTAGTTCAGATCTGAGATGTGTTGGGATCTGGACTTCCACGCAGAATGAGTAGAAGTCGTGAATATGGAAGAATGGTGTTCACCTTGTTCAAGCCCCATGTCCCGGCTGACAGAATCCACTAAGTATCCATTCTCCGTCAAACGTCAGGTTTGGGTGACAATGAACCCAGATACAGATTATCAACGCTTCGGGGCGTAGATTTGGGCGTTGGTATCGGCCGGGTGCGTGAACTTTGTGAAGAGATGATGACGAATTCTTCTGGCAGGAGCAAGCTTGGAGGAGAGGCAGGGTAGGGTAAGGTAAAGTAAGCAGGAGGCACGGTAGAGCTGGAGCTACGGGAGTGTGCGTGTAGGTACTGCTGGTTGTGGGTCTGAGATGGACATGGAAGGGCGTGTTGAACGTTGAACTTCGAGACCAATCTCTAGGCGGAGCTGAGGCTATTTGAGTGAGAAAGGTGTTGAAGTGTTGAATAACTTTGGACACGTACCTTTTCGTAGTCATACAGCAAGCAAAATCCTTACTTTGACCACCGAAAAGAGGTCGGAGTGTTGAGGTTGGAGGCATGGCGCGTGATTTTGGCCTAAGATAAGTTGAGAGCGCTGCCAGGGACGTTGAGCGAGAGATATACCTGTCGTCATATAGAAAACGAGTGTACGTTGAATTGGGTTTCTTTGAGGAGTAATAGAAATCCGAGAAAGGTGGTGGTAAAGGTGGAAGAATGTTTGCCGCCGGCACTTCTCTTCTCAAGGTTCAAAGTGCGTTTCTCTCTGCGAGCTTATAAGGTACGTTCAACCACTAACTGTACACCGTTTGAATTCTGACATACGTTCAAGAAGCCCGACTTTTCAAATCTCAAGTTCAGCGCTCAAACCCACACCTATAACCAGTTGCTTCGTCTCTACCGCAACCGCCGCCGATTACGCTCGAGGCTTACGGCCTAAAGTTCCAACGATATTGAGCTAGATTGAGATGTTCTCTGAGGCCATACAATACTAGGCAAAGGTGCGTTATACATCTAACTCTACTCCCGATGTTGATACCGCATTCAAAGATAACCATGAGCTTGAGTATTGAATCCTTCGCGGATAGTACTCGAAATCCCTGTCATTCACACTAGCAGCTACAATACAGACTTGTTTTTCTGCTACTAGTTCCTCGAGTGCGATTCCTTCGAGCTACGAAGAATGTTCATGATCAACGCTCCGGCTTCAAGTCATCCTGCCACTCATTGCTACGTCGCTACACCTGGTTGAGTGCCATAGCTCGTACTCCATCAGCATCTGCGCACGTATCTCCCAGTTGACAAACTCAGCTATGCTCGCCTTAACCTTCCGATCCAACCCTTGATATTGGGGGCCGCGCTAGTCGGGACAGCGAGATATCAGCGAGGAAAGAGCTGTAACGAAAGGAACAGACGTACCAGTAACCGCGTTGAAAGGACATCTTCGGCTCTTCTTGTGGACATTCATCTCTGCTTAGCCTCGTGGCCAAGCCCTGGAGCTTGAACCATCAACACATTCATTGATAGGTACGGCGCCTTATTGAATCAGAGAGTAACCTAGTTCTAAACATAAGTATCAGCGAGGCGAAGCGATAAGTATGTGTAGATTCAAGACATACCAGCAAGGATATCGACTCGCTAACATCAACGAATCGCTACCAGCTACGAAGTTCGACGCCATTCTAAAGGTTCTTTCTAACCTTCAGCATACTCTTCACCACCTGCACCTGATCCGCCGTCCTCAAAAGACTGAACACGATACGTGAAGGAGATTGTTGTCATTTTGCTAGATTGTAGGCGTGCTGGGACCTAGGTAAAAGCTGCTGTCCTGTCCAGACGACATCTCGGTGATGCTTGTCGACGATTCGATGTTCAACGGCTGAGGAATGACGAGGTCTATAGCTACGAGTCAAGAGCTAACCAGCATCTGACACGAAAACTAGAAAGTTCTCAGGTTCGTGAATTCCGACTTGGTACTTCGACCAGCAAACCTTCATGCCACCTAGGTCACTAGGATAGTGTAGAACCCGAACATGGAGACATGGAGTTGGACAATGAGGTGAGGAAGGATTGATTGCAACTCGCGAGGCAGGTAAAGGCAAGGTATCGCCGCCTGTTGTATGTCGAGGAGGTATGGGTGTAGTAGCGGAATAGCAGCATGGGGAATGAAACAGTTATTCCTGAGCTTTACCGATTTGACTAAGAGCTCAAAGCCGAGACTCTATGAAGTTTTCGTTGCCGCCGTAGGTACGACACGTCGAAAAAGTAGTGGACAGCGAACATCCACCAACGAACTGCAAAGAACCCGTAAGTCAGACAGCAAAAGGCTCAAGTGTATATCGAACGTACGAATCCAAGTGTACATGTCCAACTCATGCACGAATATATCGCTCTAGAACCAACGTCAATGTTCATCCACTGCCAAAGTCGCTGGTCGCTTCCCCTTCCTTCTCACTAGACCACTTCGCCATGTGCCGATCCCTCGGATTCAACATCGACATCTTTCCCATACACACACGCTCCTCCTTCGCCTCAGCCCAGTCCATCCACATCAGCAATCTTCCAGCCGGACCTCCCAGCGGCAGCCAGAGATGAGCAGTACGACAAGCCATCAAAGCCTAGGCTTTCTTCACACCCAGCCCAAACCTGACCAACGAGAACGACCAGTCAGAGTTGGGATGTGGAATTCAGAGTAAAGCTGAGCAGCGGGTATGTAGACACGTTTCCCAGTTGACAGACGTGTTCGACGTTCATTATCCGGCATCAGCGATAGGCGTTGTGCGTATCTTCGTATCTTCCGGAAGCGCAAATATTTCGAGATTAAACGAGCTTGCAATGGGATTACTGGAGAAACAAGGCAAAGTTAGCAACTTCTGAGAGAACGAGAAGATGAACATGGAGGTACTCACCAGCATCCAGAGAGCAATCCAACACATCCCCGAGTCCGAGTCCGTATCCGAAAACTATGTGAATCACAGCTCCCAAAGACACACTCCTCGTGGACAGATATCCTTCGCAGCTTCTCTGTAAAACACGGAGCCAGAGGAAATGGGCACTGAAGACGCGTAGAAGATAGTAGATGGCAAAAGTATCTTGCAGGGTGCAATGTTGTTCCATGGCCGTTCCTGGTGTTGAGCTATGCAGAGACGTTGTCCTGGGATCTACACGTCCTAGGATGTTCTTCGCATCTCCTTAATGATGCAAAGTCTTTGGTGCCTCGTTCTTGCCGAAGCTAGAAATGCGAAAAAAGACGGTTCAGTCTGGGTGCTATTTACCACAGAGTGAGGCTAAGATATCTTACCCAAAACATCCGCGTTGACGAATATGTGCTCTTTGTGTAGCTTCCCTTGAGGGAATGCGCTTTGACCCTCACCAGCAACTGAATATGCAGGTCCTCTGACGCTTTCCGCGCCAATGAAAGTTGGAGCCGACGGCTATATACCGTCTTAGTCTAGAGTAACCATAGGCATCAGTAGCTGCAGAGGAGAGTAAAAGATTCCGACGTACTAATGCCCACATCTTCAAGCTCTCGACAGCTCCTCTCATTACCCATTCAAATGAGTACACATTCATCGGGAAATGTATCGTGTTGCGCTAGATATAACTATTAGCAAAAGACACCGAGAAAGTTTGGACATACTAACCTTGTTATTGAATACTCGAGGCTCGTCGAGAGATCAGCCATCCAAAGGTCCACAATAGCCGCGAGGAAACCAGACCGACAAGACCGACAACTCTACAGATCTACATATTCGCAGCTGTAGAGGTTGTACACCTCTCGTCCATGCGAACGCCAATGCTGACACCCGAAATCCAACACCTAGCACCCGCCATTCAATCTCTCCTTCACGAGTCGTAGTTTGACGGCATTGTGCGCTCAAGACATTGCCTATATCCACAGTGGTATCGATAGGACGGCCGCTGAGACTCTGAACCCAAGACTGATTGGGATATCGATTTCAGGTAATGATTTGGAGCATAGGATGGCGAAGCTGGCAACAGATATCCTTGAATCAACTTGAGTAATAGGTATTGAATCGTTGATGAGGTTATAGATGTATTGGGTGCTGGAAGAAGTTCCGGGTCCACGGTTTTGACTGAAAGGCTCAAGCCAGGTCTCTGAAAGACACCACTGTGGATAGGTGTAAACAAAACGCGCTGACTCGGAAGAGCTAAAAAAACGACGAATGCTTACCCTGGACGTTACTTAGTGAAAACAGCAATCTCAGCTTGGGGTCGCTCCCGTCATGCTAGCTTCCATATCCGAGCCTATTATTACCACAAGATCCAGCGGGAACTTTTTCGCGACTTGATTAAATGGGCTGGTCAAAAGGAATGGTTCGAACGAGTTTGGATTGGCGAGAGTGTGTTCGCATTGTGAGCGACAATTTCCAAAGGCGGCGGTAAGAGTATACGGGGGATGCCCGAAATACAAGGAAGGCTGCACGGCGACTTCCATGAGAAGTAGGGATTAGGCTGCAGTACGTGCATGGGAGAAGGTTCAATGAGCCCCGATGAAAACCGTACGCGCGTAGGCTGTGATTAGTGTGCATACCAAAGTTGAGATAGTTATGTCATGCTTTGGCTAGTTCAATCTTGGAGTTGAGCTATTTAAAGGTGTGTTAGCTCCCAAGAAAGTGCACAGAAAACACTTGAGCGTACCGCGATAGGCTGCGAAAGGATAAACAACATGACTGTTCTTGAGAGAGGTCAAGTGCCGGCGGCAAAACACTCTTCCGCCTTTACCACCACCTCTTTCCTCACCTATAGACTGCACCTCAAATTGGAATTCAACGTACCGGCCTCTTTTACAATAAAACCCGACCTCTCCTATTGCTCTCAGTGGGCAGTTTTCTGGGTGGATGACTACGAAAAGGTGAGTTTTCAATGCCCTGCTCCATTTTCTGCTCCCATAGCCTCAACTCCCGCCTAGGATAGGACCTCGAAGCTCGATGTGCCCTTCCATTCCATCTCGGAACAACAGCCAACAAAACCTACGCACACACTCCCGTAGCTTCAGCTCTACCGTCCTTCCTACCTACTATAACCCCATGGCCACCTACTCTGCATCTACTCCCGCCAGAAGAACCGTTACCTCAGGAAATCAATGTCCGAGTCTCCGCACGCGCCTAACCGACACCAGTACTACCCACAGCCCAATGCTTCGATATTCCTGTTCTGGGTTCATCGTTACGCAAACCCAACGGCTCACGGAGAATGGACTCCCACTGGATACTGTCAGCCAGGATGTACATAGGGCTTGAACACGGTGAGCACCATTCTTCCATATGTACGACTTGGCTTTTACATGGCAGCCTAGATCCTAAAACTTCACATGTGCATCTCAAACCCGAACGACTATACGAATACCAACGCCCCGCCCTCCGCTGCGTTGAATGTCCTAGCATTTCCGCACTTCAGCGAACACCTGCCCGAACCTCTACGGGGAGACCTTGATCATCCTAGAACGTTGGATGCAGAGGCGGTTCCGGGGGTATTGGGTTACCAAGCTCGGGGAATTACACGTTCGATTGGAATAAGCGTCGAGGTCGGTCCTTCGTTGGTTGAGGGAGGATGGAGATCACCGTAGCTCAAGAGAGAAGTTAATGAGCTGGGTAACTACCATCTTGATCTACGAGCTAGTTGCTCTCAAGATTCTGATACTATCATTTTAGAGCAACGTTGAAAGCTCGGACCTCAAGCTTCAAGGCCTGTGCTCCACTCTTGTTCGTCTTCCTTCCCTAAATGGAAGGATGCCTACCATATATGGACATCAACACGACATTGTTACTAACTACTATACAGGCGATTCAGAGCAAAGGATCTTGCTGCAGTCAAAAGGTAACCGCTCTCTGTCATGGAATGACTTGGATGCGTATACCGAAGGACTGGCCAACGGGTGGTATCAGGGAGAAATACTGTAGTTCGGAGGTCAACGACGAGGATGCACTGCATGTATGTATTAGATACACAGTAATTGAATGAACATCCTGGAAATCCTGATATGGGATATTATCATGACCACCCGTACACATAATCCGATTCAGAACCGGAAGCGGGGAAGGCACATCCCCGATCTCAAGTTCCATACAATATGTACGCGGAAGGTAGTGGGTATCTTCAACAACAGTTATGAGGAATGCTTCGTGTCGCCTAACGTTCTGGATGCTCTAGGTTGACTGCTGTACATGAAACAACATCAATACCAGATAAGAGCAGAATAAAAGGGACAATACAGACAGCGGAAACAGTAGCACTCCCAGCCTTGCTCCATGCGCCGCTTTTCCCTCATCCAGACCCGACCAAGCGTATCCCATCCCCATACCCCCATACCCCCAATAACAGCGTAGGTTGGCGTAGCAGGTTTATATCGCGCGCTTGAAGAATACCTCCATGACGTATCGCGCTGACAATTCCGTGAGCTTGGCGCATGCAAAACCAGGCTAGTTTTTTTGGGTAGGTCTTGATGAGCAAAGGAAGAAAGGTGACAGAGCTCGAGTTCGGGTGGAGCTGGGGGTGTAAATGTGCGGAGCCGAAGAAGAGGAAATGAAGGTCTTGGTCGGTAGAACAACCTGGGAACGCTTGTGAAGCTTAGGAGGAGCTTGGGGTATGGATCTGGAGGATGAATTTGGGAAGAGTAGGGAGCTACGAGGTGGTAGAGGGCAGAGAGTGGATGTTTGAACATTGAGGAAGACGGGTGTGCAGGAGACAGCTGAGGAGTGTTTTTTTTTTCCAAGCCTGCCAATTCCACCAAAAGGCTACAACCAGACTTCAGTGAGGTTTTGTTGTTGCTGGAGACAATAGTATGTCAGTAAAATGCAACGAAAAGTGAGGGACAGTGAGCACTTACTGGTACACCCACAAACTCGACTCAACCGCTAATTCTACCATACGCATGCCCGTTCTTGTATCCAAAACTCTACCATCACCCCATGAATCACCATGAGCACGTCTGCAACTTGGTGGAATGGACGACAAGGGTCGATAGCTAGCGTGAGCAAAGGGAGCGGGGGTAACTGCGTAGCCTTGGGATTCTCGATTGCGGTAAAAGGGCCATACACAGAGAAGTAAGCTGGGATTATTGCGAAGGCGTCATTCCTGCGGAATCTTAAGAGGTGGGAACGAGAAAGGTGTAGGGTGAACACTAGGATGCAAGGGTAGAGTGCAGGCGACGGGACGCGTTATAATGCGAGTGGGAGGAAGAAAAGGGATCCATAGTGCCCATGTCGCGAGAGAAGAGGAACTGCAGCCTAGGTCAAAGTGGTTGAGGCTTTCTGGATGGTACTGTGTCGATTTGAACTTGAAGCAATTGGGAACGGGTCGTAGCGGTGTCGAGGAGCGCGTTTGAAAAGGTGATAGGGAGACATTGGGGAATGCATGGATTACAATACATCTTTGAAGGTTTAGATGGCGTTTTGTGGTTTGTTATTGCCTAGCAGGAGCGATGAGCGACGGTGAAAAGCATTGAGAATAGTGAACATACCGACAGTCGCACCTCTTGAGGTATATCTTGTATTCGATTTCTATGAGCTTCTGAAAGGTATGTTAGATCTAAGAATAGTATACAGAAAGTTTGAACACACCTTTCTAGGCCTACCCAAGATGAACGTGTTGAAGGAGGTGGTCGTTGTGAGAAGAGAAGCGCCAGCGGCAGGATGCTTCCACTTTGACCACCACCTCTTGTCCATCCAATGCGCCGTCAAGATTCTCAATCCACTATAGACTCATCTTATCCGGCCTCACCATAGGTACGTCTCTCCCAGTCTACATCCCTGGTAGCATGCTCAGCCCATCTCTCAGGGCAACACCATGCATCGTGCCTCTCACCTCGATGCCCCAACGTCCTTCAGTGCTCAGAGTGGGATTTTGTAGGCTGAGTAAATAAAGAACAGGTGCGTTTTTATCCCTTTGCTTCATTCCTTGCTCTCACAACGTTGTCACTGCCTAGACCTTGAGCAGCCTCAATATCAGGATCCAGATATATGTGCCTCAGCCTTGGTCACCGTACGATATCAAAATCCTCAATCTTGGACATATCCATCGCTCTAATCCCTCTCTACACACACTAGAACCCAAACCTACATCGCAGTCCTACCCCCAGAGCCCACACTGCCTCTCCCTTGCTATTTCGGCACTACCTCATTTTGAAGCTACGCCCCGTGTCCCAGGCTGCCAAACTCAACCTCCCGCACCTATACCCACACACTAGGCATAACCACAGCTCCTGCCCATTCGTCCCAGCACTCACCGCCGCCGCTGGCAACAGTTTCACGCCTACGCAAATTACCAAACATAACCCCAAGCCCCGAAAACTCAAGGAACGATTACGCACACAGGTATCCAAGTCGGGGGCATCAATAAAGATGGCTTGTGGGCTATTGGAGCTTTTGAGGATGCAGGTATTGACAAAAAGGCAACTGGTTTGGAGTTGTGTGTGCATCTGGGCAATTACACCATCTCGGTGTGGATACCTGTCACCTTGTATGCCATTCGTGATCTTCGTCTGTTGTGTGTATATAAACTGTTTCTACACTAGAACCACACTTAGAAGGTGTACATATGATCATAGTTGGGCCAATTGAAACAGAGTAATGCGACACAGGAATGTAAACAACGTAACATATCTACGCACCACCTCAATCAATGTCTGCAATATCTGGTCCATCTGGGCATGGGCTATCCTCGCTTGATGATGTTCTTGCATAGCCCAAAAATAACGAGCGATATGCACGGATCCATTGCATCCTCTCCTCGAATTTCGATGGAAGTGTGAATGGCTGGGCTGACTCGGTACCAACATCTATGGCCAAGGGCTTGTCATCTTAAGAATGTTCTGTATTAGAGTTATGCATTGACGGAAGAACGGAGAAGCTCACCTTCATCTTCAACCTCCTCAAAACGCCTGTCACCAACAACCTCAAGAACTGTATGCCCAAGAGATCGGGCCAGATCCAACGACAAGGGATCAAAGCCTTGATGACGATTGACCATTTCAATCGCATCATAGGCATCACAATCCCACCAGGTATGCAATACTTCAATAGAAGTCTCGAATGACGGAAGGCCCAACCTCCGCCACTCATCCTCTGACACCTCCTTTTCCCCAGCAGAGTCTAACGACCAATAGTACCACCTCCCTCCCAGCCAATCATCCCATTTGTTTT
>JAYKXP010000274.1:0-39796 GCA_037176845.1 Paramarasmius palmivorus | reverse complement strand
CTTGTCCCCTACTTTTGCAAAAGGAGTTATCCCGTACTTTTGCAAATCCCGTTGTGATAACTGTCAGTCACTTTTGTAAAAGTATGGCTGCATCTGGTGGCGGAATATGACGTCCGTCTGAAGTATGCACGAGCCGAAGCGGACGACATGACCGCGGGGGTACCACCTCTCAGACGTTGACAAGAGCGCGTACATGATTGAAGAGGATTGGAGATAAGAGGAACAAACAGATAAGTTTGGATCATAACACTCCGTATGCTGTCATCCTGTGATATTCAAAGAACGATCAAGCCTGATACGACCTTGATAGAAATGAATATGTTACTTCCGTGCAAAAGTCCGACCTACTAGATCGTAAGGCCAAGATCGGCCGAGCAATAGCTCGATTCAGAGGGCTACAGCAGGTATACACACCGCTGGCTCTTACCCAGTCACCCTCCGACACTTCTCAGCCAGCTGGCGTGGAGAAGACGCGTCTTTTCCTTCCGTCGTCTCTCCCACGGAGTATCCAGAGCCACCCATTGATGCAAAGCTGGGTTACTATGGAGAAGGATTTTCGCGAGGCACAACTACAAAGTTCCCTTGATGGTATACGCACACATCTATTTGTCCGCTCTCGCCTCACCGTGCAGCGCTCCCAACACATCCGTCATCAGAAGAGTTCCACCCAGGCACGCAACACCCTGGCTCGGAATGATCGCAAGATCGTTGGTTACAAGCACAAATATCGAAGCGCCTGGTCGGCGCTAGTTTCCCTCGATCGCGGCGACACAGTCATTACCTGGCCAGAACTACGTGATGAGGACGTTCGTGGCCTGGAGGACATCGACACCACAACTGTTTGAAATCTCCGGCGTTCCAGGGTTTTGGGTAAAAGGAATCGGGATGGTGCTGTTAGCACAGTTGACATGGATCCGCCAACAATAGTCCAAGGGGAGTCAAGGCGGACTAATTCGTGGATATGGCGAGATGTCGGAAATTCTGATCTGAACAATCAGATCGTAGAGGCCACGCGTGTCGAATGGTCAAAGACGTATGCTAGGAAACGGCGCTGGGATGAGGAGCTGCTATTGGTGGAGGAAGAAATGCGTAGGTCGGTAGTTGCCCTTCGACATGATGCGTCGGTATGGCGCTCGCGCGTTGATATGGAGAGGGTCGATACAAGTGCTGAGGGCAGGAATGCTTATGCCTACCGTCAGGCCGATATCCGTGATCGATTGGCTCAACGTTTCGAAGCCCTTTGGTGACTACCGGATCCTGTAAGAAAGCGGCGGAAGGCTAAAGAGGTGTTGGAGGATATTGAAGGGGACAATAGTGGCGACGAAATGAGTAGCGGCACCGAGGACGAGGACGACGAGGACGAGGGATTAGACAGCGAGTAACTCAATGCGGCGTTTAGCCAAGTGCTCCCGCCCGTCACATTGGTGTTATCTATCAGTCACGCCTTTCTTTTTTGCTGTCACAGTCTGTGGTTTCCTGTAGATATAATTCTTTGATTACTATATATGGAAAGACATTAAACTATGCTTGCCGTGTGTACAGACCGCTGGTGAGCCTAAATGGATAGAATATAAGGGGCTTTGATGAACACTTGACTTTGCAAAGTGCTGCACATTGATTGACCTGAGCCTTAGTCGTGGTTGAGCTGGTAGGTGAGTCCGAGTTCCTTGAGAGTAGCGCGCTCGAAATAGTCGCCGTTCCATCGCTATACTCGAAATGAACGAAACGTTGACCAATAATAAGTTAAATACGCACCTCAATTGAATGCAATGGTAAGCACTCGTGGTGCTGTACGCAGCACCCCCTACATACCAGGTCACCCAGAACACAGTCCCTGCAGCGATACAACCTGGTTCCCAACTCATCATCCTCCATAACAGTCTCCAGAGGAGGCCCATGGCAAACAGAGCAGGTCTCTTGCCCTCTTGCATCACCTCTACCCGCTCCTCTCAATAGTTCTGATAAGAAAAGATGACGGTAGTTCTCTTTCCAGTATATATTCGGCCTACGCTGAAGATGAATCATGGGGAATTAGCTCATATTCCAATATGTCCAATAGGGAGTCAGACTCACCGAGCACTGGGTTTTGGGGGCCCTCTTCCACTTGCCCAATTTGGATTCCTCTTCCCCGCCGAAAACGTCTCCATGAACAGCAATATCGTACCATTCTGAGCCGGGATCTAGGGCATAATCCACTCTATCCTTGACCTCCCATTCCATGCCTTTTATCCACACTGCGTTCCGTTTCCCTGGAGAGCGGTGAATGACTCGCGTATTGCCATGCGTGTTGATATCCATTTCCCGTGACTTAACCACGTTGAAATCGTCCTGAACCCCAAAGGACACACATTGGTGCGTCATCCCAGTGAGTTGCTTCATTCGTTTGCGCTGATACATCTCTCCAGAGATATTGATGATGGTGTATACCAAAAAAAAAATCTCGCCACCCGTAATGTGACATTGATCAGGAAAGAGAATGGGATGCAGGCTGAGGGAGATCTGAGAGACGTCGTGTTGTGTGGTTCCTTGGCGCAACGGTCAGGTCCTTGACGAAATTGCAAATTTTTTGTCCATAAATCCTAGATTCGCTAGCTCCACCGTTCGACCCCCATAGACCTTGTCAATTTCTGTGAACATTCATAAATCCATAGATCCGGCATGTTAGTTGGAATACTTACCTCTCGAACGACTGGGTTGTGCATGTCAAGACGTGTGTTGGCTGTGTGCAGATAACTTGGTAACAGTCACATTTCAGTCACATCACACAGCGGGAAGAAAAGAGGCAGAAATGGTCGATATAGGTATACTTGACGTCTAATTGCTACAATACAAATACTCTGAGTCTATACTACTAGAATACAGAATACTGCAGAGAGGCAGCGGTAAATGTCGACTTATTCCATTGCAAAAGCTACACGGATAATCCTTCTAATCGAACCACGAGTTCTGCGACATCACGAACGGCGTAATTGGGAATAGGGAGCCTATCGATTTCTTCGCGGCAGATGGGACAATCCTCTCTGATACTGTTATCGGCCCATGAATCAATACAAGATGCACAAAATGAATGGCCACAGCCTTCGACTCTGGAATCGACTATGGTCAGAAACATGTTCCATCAAAGAGGAAACGAATAAACATACAGCACCACGTCGACCATAACTTCGAAGCAGATTTTGCACATAACTGCCTGTTTCACGAGTTCCAGTGAAACCTATAGTAAACACGTCAAATGTTAGTAACCGAGCTATCGCCGAGCTATATCGGAAGCTCACCCACCATTCGAACCATTTCAGCCTTCAGAGCACCGTTCTCTGTCATACAAGTAGCAATTTGCTCTGTTGCGGTCTTCTGCTTCTCCTCGGAACGCTGGAGACTCTGCTGGAGTTTCGTGATCTATCGCGCTGATCAAGAGTTCAGGTCAAGAGGTGCAGATTGACTGGGACAAACCGTCGCATCTGTGACAATGTTCCGAGCCTCAATTTGTCACTTCAGCCTCTCAATGTCAGCCTTCATGGCATCGATCATCTCCAGGAACCCTCTTTGGGGACCCGATTCTGACATCTAGAACACATAAATCAATCCTCAATGAATTATCACTGTCAAAAAATTGCTTCCTACCTCTGCTGAGCACTGAGCGCTGGGCGTTTGATCGTGAGCGTTTGATAGTGAGCGTTTGATAACGGGCGGTTGATAGCCCAAATAACCCTTAACCCAGGGCTTTATATAACCCAGCAACCCAGCACTTGGGTCCACCTCGTGTTCTTCATTTTCTCTCTTCATCGCCGGAGCACAGTTCCTGGATCCTCTTTCTTTCCAACTGGATAACTCGCCGCATTGTAGTAAGATTTCACCGCATCCTCATCTCCCGTTCAATGACCGGTTCACTTAGGCATCAACGCAGCAAAGCCATCAAGCTCGAGAAGATACCTTCGACACTGGTATACTTTGGAGTGCTATACATCGCAGGACTAAAGCAGCTGCACCTAGACCTAGAAATGGAACGGGAGAGAAGCATGTGAGAGCTGACAACATACGCAGCGGGACTGCCTAAGGTAAGTGTTCATCCGACTATTCTGGTATTAGTTGCCCTCATGCAGCAAATCCAGCAATATCTCCCAATGCTCCTCTGCCCTGCCATGCCCGGAAACCCCGACCCTGGAGGGTGAAGGCATGCGGTCAGTACAGATTGATCGATCTCCGGTATTACTGGTTAGGCCACCACCTATCATTCGGAAAGAAAGCACCATAGGCTGGTTTCTTTGTTGGGCTTCCTCCTGAGATAATGTACCTCTTCTTGTATATGCTAGTATGTTTACTAACCTCTGTGTAGTCGGACTTTCCATGTTTTTGGTCGACACACTAACTACGCTTCTGCGCGGAATTTGGACGGAATCAGGCAAAGAAAATCCACGTGGAGATATGTACTAGTTGACCACCAACATGACGCGGATGCCGGTAAGGAAATTTTCACTGCTGCGTGTTTCTGAGGCTCAATTACACGCTTTGCCTAGCAGCAGCTTCCTCGATGTGTCGAAGCATATGCCTAGCCTACCGCAGTGGCAGTGGATTGACTGAGGCTTACCTGATGAATATATCTGATGAGAGATAGAAGTGTATGCGACTTGGTAGTGTGTAAAGCACTGTCTATTCCAGTAGATACCAACTAGCTTATATACTAAAGTACAGAAGTAACCCGCATAGGAGTCCAAGTGGTACATACAGTAAGACAAAGGAATTCCGAGTGGTGCTCAGAGATAGAGTGGATATAATCTAATCTAAAGATAGTTTCAACACTCCCCCTCGCTAAGTGCAGCTAGGATTGTAGAAGGACTCTGAATATGAGGACAAGGAAGTGAAGGCATCATCTATTATCGCTAGGTCTGCGTTATGAATCTAGATGTACTTCTTGCTCTTCATTGTGAGTCGTTTTGTTCTTTGCTGCGTTGAGCGAGCTTATTGAGTATAAAACTCAAGCCCAAGATGCTTTCTGAACTCCAAGAACTTGACATGGCCAAGATTCTTAGTGAACATATCAGCGGGATTATAATCTCCGTTTATGAAAAACAGATCAACCTTTCCATCCTCAACAGATTCGCGAACGTAATGATAACGTATATCAATATGCTTAGTTCGGCGTTCTTGTACAGGGTTGGAGGCCATGAATATCGAGCCTTGGTTGTCTCCACAGATTGGTATAGCTGGATTTGGAAGTCCAAGCTCTGTGAGAAGAGATTTGATCCATGCAGCCTGACGGCTACAGTCCGAAAGAGCCATATATTCGGCTTCGGTTGAAGAAAGAGCAACAGTCTTCTGTGCACGAGATTGCCAACAGAATATGCCATTTGCCAACTTATAAAAGTATCCAGTCACAGAACGGCGCTTGATGGGATCAGCAGCCCAGTCTGAGTCTGTGTACGCTAACAATCCTTTATTTGATCTTCCGTCATATACTAAAGCATAGTTTGACGTTCCAGCAAGATAGTGGCAAATATATAGCGCTTTGCTAAGATGATCTTTTGAAGGATTTGCAGAGAATTGCGATAGCTTGGTAACGGCATAGGCGATATCAGGTCGTGTGCCCAACATAATGTATAGCAGGGACCTGATGACTGACTGAAATCTGGAGCGAATAGCAGGGTCGACAGATTCTTTGTTCTCTACTGGCTTATAGCCTGCAGGAAGAGGTGTCTTTGCTACCTTAGCATTTTCCATTCCAAAACGTTGCAGCACTTTCTTGAGATATGGGATTTGGTCAATTAAGACTCTATCACCATTTCGACGAATGCGCATACGTAGGAATTCGTTTGCTTCTCCAAGATCACGACATTCCCATTTCTTCATGAATTCGGCTTTCTTCTGGGCAACGTATTTCGGATCAGGTCTGATAAATAAGGCATCGTCAACGTATATAATAGCAATTACGAGACGTCCTTGATCATCACGATGGATGAATATGCCTGCATCAGAAACTAAACGTTTAAAGCCTAATTTCTTCATGGATTTAGTTAGCGCTCTCCACCATACAAGTGCAGCTTGTTTCAATCCATAGATAGCTCGGCGCAAGCGTAGAACTTTACGTTCTTGGCCTTTGACTTTACAGCCTTCAGGTTGCTCCATGTAGATTTCTTCTTCAAGTTCGCCATATAAGAAAGCGCTCTTGACGTCCAGTGCAGACACATGCCAGTTCTCAAGTGCTGCTAGCGCTAATAGCATGCGAACAGACTCATAACAAACAACTGGTGAGAAGATTTCATCAAAATCTACACCTTCGACTTGAGAAAAACCTTTAGCTACAAGTTGAGCTTTCTTTCGACCATCAGATTTGATGTCGAATACCCATCTGTTCTTGACAGTCTTGCGATCCGATGGAAGATCTACAAGTTTGAAGACTTTGCACTTGCGAAGTGCTTCAAGTTCTTCACGGCAAGCAGTCTTCCATTCCTTTTGCTGCAATTCAGGCATTCACGCAATATCTTGGAAAGTCCATTCTCAAACATTAGAAGGACTTGGTAGGTCTTGATTAGGAATTGCTTTATTAATGAGCAAATTCGCTAACCCTACTCCCCCTTCCTGGGATAGTTTATGCATCAGGGATTCAGCTGTAGCGTGACCAGTCGTGTCGCGGTCAGGTGGAGATGATGTGGAACCAGGGCCAGGAACGCGTGAAGCGCCTGATCCACGAGGTCTAGCCTTGCGACCTCTAGGCCTGGGTATAGAGCTGGAGCGACCAGGCTCTACATCACCCGTTGCATTTCTCCAAACTGACTGATGGTCTACGTCCCGCTGTACTTGTGCAGGATTATTTGGATCAGCTTGTTCACCAAATATGTTGCCTGGGCGCTGAACTCCTGTCTGCTGTCTAGCAGAGCGTCTTGGCTGAGAATCGCTCTGTGATGGACCAGATGTTGGCTCAACAGGCGGTGATACCAGAGGATGAATCACTCCGTGATCCGCACCTAATTGTTGATCGCCATCTGTTGATCCAATTTCACCCGGAGGTGATCTATCTCCTTCAGAAGCTGATCTGCTTCTGCTCGGTGATGACGGCGGCGGACTCTGCCTTGGCGATGATTGCCATGGACTCTGATCACCGTTGTGATCAGGTACAGTGTCCTTTGTAGGTCTAGGAGGTGAAGGACAATGTGAAGGTTCGTCGTCTTCGTCCAAAGATAAAGGAATAAATGATGGACCTGGTTTAGAGGCTACTGGAGTTACACCTTTCGGTTTAGACTCCGGGCACTTCGGAAACAGGTCCACGTCGAAAAGAGCAGTAGCGGCTTTTACGATATAGTTTCGGGAATCCATGAAAAGAAAACCCTTCATTCCCTCTTGATAGCCAATGAACGTCATTAGTTCGGCTCTAGGAGAGAGTTTATTGACTCTCTTGTCCTTGGGAACATAAACATATCCGCCGCAACCTAATACTCGGAAATGCGAGACATCAGGAGCTTTTCCATACAACCGTTCAAAAGGAGTCTTTCCTTGGAGACGTCCAATGATCGATGTACGGTTGTAGACATGCAAGGCATGCAACACACAAAATTCCCACCAAGACTGTGGTAAACATGCGTCGAAGCGTACAGCCTGCGCTTTCTCCATAACAGTCTCATTAAAACGTTCGGCACGACCATTTTGCTGTGGTGTATGCGGTACGCTTTGCAGAATTTTAATTCCCTGGTCTAATAAGACCTGATTGAATTCCTTCGATTTAAATTCTCCCCCTTCATCCGACATCCATTCTTTGATGACGGTGTTGTGTTGGGTTTTAACCATGGCGATAAAGTTCCGCAAAGCCTTGATAGCATCGCTTTTGGCACGGAGTAAGATTAACCAGCCATGGGAAGAATGATCATCGAAAAATGTCATGAAGTACTTAAAGCGGTGATAAGATTCAACCGGAAAGGACTTCAGATCTGAATGGATTCGCTCAAAGGCTCTTGAAGCTCAAGAGCCAGAAGGAGGAAACGACTTTGATTTCATTTTTCCTTCAGCGCATCCAGAGCAAATATGCTCAGTGGGAATCGAAAGATTCTGTGGGAACTTAATGGTGTTCTCCTTTGCTTTATCAAGCACTCGCTTAGACAGATGTCCGAAGCGTTTATGCCATAGTTCGAAGTTCGATGATGAAACAAGCGAACTGGCAATTAATTCCTCAGCAGGTGAAATGCAAGTTTGTAACCAATAAATTGGGTCACCAATAGAATGAGGATGGCAAAGCATAGTCTGCTGCTCATTCCTATTCAAGAATTCGAGTTTTCGGCGACTGCCTATAACAACCGAATCTTGTAAAATTTCTCCCATAGACAAAAGTCTAATAGATAAATTCGGGATATAATATACTGGATACAAGCGCGTAGTGCGTCTTGTAAATGAACCAGTTTTGGTCTCAATGATGTGATCAAAAAATACTGATCCTTTGCCTTCGCACTTAAGCTCAGTTTGTTTAGATGCAGTATTGATCATTGGACCATTTCGTAATGGTTCATAATTGGCGAAATCACCCAAATTGCCGGTAAAGTGCATAGAAGCACCTGAATCCATGATCCAGTCAGCAAGAATGAGATCATTCATTGGTTTCTTTCCCTTACACTTATCACATAATGCATAATGATCAGACAATGAGTTTATTCTATTGAATAATTGATACAAATCGTTTGTCGATATACTACTAAATGCGGCTGTAAGATGAGCGCAATTAGAGTTTGCATTATTATGTGCAGTGCGAGGTACTTGCCTAAGTGGGTCAAGCCCATCTACCTCTTCCTCGGTATGACCCATGTCCTCATTGAGATTGGTAGGGGGTACCTCCTCCACGTCGGTTCCCCAATCCAACTTTTCAATTTCCTCTGAACGAGCGCGTTTCTGAGCTGGCGCGGGGAAATCTTCGAGGAGTCGCTTGGAACTGGACGCGACGACGTTCTCGAGGGCTTCGAGATTGTGTGCGAACCTGGGAGCTTCGAGATGCTCACAGAGTGCTCGAGCGTAAGCAACGTCACTATAGACAGAGTCGGAAGGTACACTACCTTGATAGGTCTGCAGAGATCTAATCTCAACTCTCCTGGAGGTAACTCCATTCGGATTAAAGGAAGCGACTGAAGAGGTGCTAGGTCCGATCTGAGATGCCAAGGAGGCAATAGCCATGTGAGAGTGATGATGATGGGACGGCTGCTGCTGCTGCTGCTTCTTCTTCTGTTGCTGTTTCCCAGCACGCGATCCACGCTTAAAGGGTTTACCCTTGCCGTTAGGCTTGGGGTTCTGACCCTGGCGGGATTCCCTATAGTTAGGGTCACGCCCCTTGCGTCTGACAGCCGAAAGGCGCATAGCAGAGGCGTTGTTCGCGTCACGGCACTCAAATTCAGCAACTATAGCGTCGCGAATTTCAGTGAACTTGAGTTCATCTGTCTTCTTTTGCAAGAAGAGAGCCGGGACTGAGTCCCACCTTGCTGGGATAGCGGCAAGAAGAATGAGCGCACGTTGCAGCTCAGTAAGATCCATGCCGTTCTGCTTCAAGCGCTCGAAAATGGTGAGCAGCTCGTTAATCTCTGGCAATGGATTACTGGTTCCAGAGAGTTGGAACATCAATGCCTTTTTGAAATCGGCAAAGATGATGGCAGGACCAGGTGTACTATAGGATTTCTTGAGCTCATCAAAGGTGAGTTTAGAAGTCTCCTTGAGGTGATGCTTAAGGAACTGCTTGATGGTGAGCTCAATAGCACCCAAGGCCTGGTCATCGAGGTTGTCCCATTCGAGAATCTCCCTGTCGCGAGCAGCAACCTGCTCAGCGGTGGGACCTCGTTCTCCAGAAGACTCTATTTTGGCAGGACGAACATTAAATCCTTTCACCACCTGGTAAAGTCCCTTGAATCTAAGGAAAGGGACAAGTTTGTCCTCCCACTGGCGGAAATTAGACCCATCGAGAATAGGGACCTGGTTGATGGAAGAAGCGGATGATGCGTCAGAAGACATAGCGATAAAGGTTCTGATGAACATAATCAGCATTGTGTCATGACAACATGAATGCAGCCATAATGGTGCAAATTAAAAGGCGTGAAACCAATGTCCAGTATAATGGACAGGTACAACCAGTCAAGCCTGACAGCGGCTAATTACAGCACTTATCATTGTGGCGACCGGGGCCCATAACCTGTCGAAGCATATGCCTAGCCTACCACAGTGGCAGTGGATTGACTGAGGCTTACCTGATGAATATATCTGATGAGAGATAGAAGCGTATGCGACTTGGTAGTGTGTAAAGCACTATCTATTCCAGTAGATACCAACTAGCTTATATACTAAAGTACAGAAGTAACCCTCATAGGAGTCCAAGTGGTACGTACAGTAAGACAAAGGAATTCCGAGTGGTGCTCGGAGATAGAGTGGATATAATCTAATCTAAAGATAGTTTCAATACTTTTTTGATCATTTTGCCCTTTTTCTTGTTACTGCCCATGTCAACTCCTTCATTTGTGCCTCCTACCCCACCTGAAACACTCTCAACTAAAAGTGTGTTAGTCTTGAACGCTATATCTTGATAACATGTTGGATGTACCACTTTCAACAGCCTTGCCCGCAACATTGGACAACAATTCGGTAGTGGTGAGACCTAGATATTTGGTGAGCACACTGTCTTCTTCATGACCAGCTGACATACCTTGCTTCTTCTCTTGGGCCGCAACTTGCGCTTCCAACTCCAAGACACGTTGGTCGATCAAAGGTTGAACGATCTCAGGGTGTGCCTGGGCCCAGACAGTAAAAGCGGACTTCCTACAACAAGGATTGGAAGGAGCACCCGACAACTTGCCCAGCAACCTGTCAAGGGTATCAGGCTCCTTGCGAGTCTCGTGCGTCGGACGAGATGGATGACGGTAGTTAAACCATCGAGAGATTTGCTGGCAAAGGAGAAGGTGTGACACATTAATAACACGTAACAAACCCACAGTCACATGGTACTCACATCAGCACGAAACACGTATTGCTTTTTCAGCTCTTCATATTCCACCTTGGCTGCCTCATATTCCGTGTTGCTCTGGCCATGCTGTTGTACAGGAGGCATAAATATGGGATCTTCGAGGTCTTCCACGTTGAGGCTGGCAAGTCGAGCCATAATCACCTCTTCATCAAGCTCAGCATCTGGCGCCAGTGTCTCTGGAAAGAGAGCATGAAACACATGAATAACCTTGCTCAAGAACTCTAGCTCATTGCCATCCTCTACCACCTGTCGCCATTCATCAAGGAATGACTTCAAAACTGCGAGCCGGACACCATGGAAGGCACCAGGGTTTGGCATGGCGAAGACGGAGAGTTGAACAATAAGGCAGAAGAGAGGTAGAGTGGAAGTCAGATGTAAGGCCCAAGGTCTCGAGGTAATCTTCAGTGAGTTTGATGCCCTCTTATACAAATTTTTGGCGGCTAAATAATTTCTCGTTTCCCATTCTTCTGGCTTGCGTTCTGTCACGGATATCCCATCTCCTGCAGTCGGGTTCAACTGTTAAGATGTGCAATTGAACAGGGTGACTTTCTCCCAGCGCCATGCAATGAGTGCATCATCTTTGGTTTCGAATTTGAGGTCCCTGAATAAACACCCTGATACAGATCTTTGAGATCTTTGCGAAATTCCGCACAAATTTTCCTCATTGTCGTTGGGTTGCCAGACTTTCCCAGGTCAAGTTCTCACGCATCAGCTCTTCCTTCCTGACCCCCATCATCATGGCTCAAGATGATCCCTCTGGCCCCATTCCAGGCAAAGTGGATTGATGTCAAGACATGCAGATAATCCCCAGTGCGTATTGGACAATTATAACCCTTCTCAAAAACACCCTCACACGTTGTAGGCAATCCATTCCAAGCCACCAGTCAATCCTCCAGGTCATGCTCCAGACACATATACTCTAACCCAACACAATCCTGACAAAGGTAGGACACCTTATTTTCCCCCGCTATTGTACTCAATGTTGAGCAGTCTCCAGAACCACTGTAGAGGATCTGAATGGTTTGTCGTTATCTGATTTTTTTTGTTCTGATTGATCTGACATCTCTGGTGTTTTAAGGATGGGTAGTAGTGACAATGACAACGATTTATCGTCGACACCCAGAGGCCGATGTGACTCATGTCTCTCGCGGTACCTCTCCTGGTGCCATCCCCGAAAACACAGAAGGCCCTCTCGCAGGTTCTCTCAGCGGCTTGCTCAATCAGCAGGTTGACTCCATGGAGCCTTCCCTTCACGGCCATGTTTTTGCGTCGCTTGCAACACCATTGGCACCCCCTGCCCAATATTCCACACAGATCCCACACCCCAATGCGATCACTCTACGCCCCAGTATGGAAATGCTCTTGCGCTACTATGTTGTCTTTTGTGGGTGAGAAGTCAGCATTTTCTATAACTTTTCAGTATTTTTTCTGCTCTGTATTCCCTTCAACCACTCAAGTGATTTCCTAGTGTGACTGAGGTCGCCCCTCGTACTTCCAGGGTGTCTAACGGATTACACAAGGTCTATGACACATTTGACACCACCATCTCCACATACACCGCCGCTTATAACGGTGAGCTGCCAGGATGCGACATCCTTGTTATTCCCAATCCAGTGGCCATACCAGTTCAGTTGTCATTAACTACATCCAATGGTGTGGCCATGACCATTCCTGCCGCTGATTCTGGATCGCAGGACATGATCATTGATTCTGACGGGTCAGAGTCAGAGTCAGAGGTGGCCAAAGTAGAGCAGGTAGTAAGTTCAGGCTGAACGGTAGACACTCTATGTTTTGTCAATACTTTGCAACAATAGTTTCTACACCAATAACTATCACTGAGCCCGATTTACGCTTTTGATTCACATGAGGGTCCTGGGTGCAATCTTCAGTTTTTCCTTAATCACTAGCCTGGCAATCCACCAGGTTGGCGAGAGCTTTGTGTCGGATTTGACCTATCTGGCCACGTTCTGTTGCAACCCCAAATGACCTGGCAGGGGTATCAGACCCTCACTGCTGACCCTAGAACCTCATTAGAACCTCACCTCTGGCTATCTCTAATTCCGGACCTAGGGACCTATGTGTCTGGCCGTTTGGAATCCTTCCCAATCAAATAAAGCCAGGCAAAGAGCGAAATCTGGTGGATTTAAAGTCTCTCACAAACCAATTACACTCCACACAAATTTTGGTCTTGCCTGGCCTTTTGTGAGCAGCGAAACAAATCAAACCCTTTGACAATCAGACCATCACCGACTTGGCAGCGCTGTGCTCGCCATCTCAGGTTAACCTTTAACACATTGTTATGAGATCCTCACCACATGTCGTCTAGACCCTTTCCCGCGTAAATATGAGATCCTCACCACATGACAATGTTTTATTATCTCCTTTGCCACTTTGCCACAAAAATAGATACACAAGGGCACAAACAGTCCATGTCACTAGACACCTTTCAATTCTCTGGAACGTGTGGTTAGAGTTCTGTGTGTCTCAGGCATAGGAAAAGTGTACTTTGATAGTTGGCGCCGTTTCCGCTCTCTCTCATTGATAGCATCTCTGTTGGCCTCGCGATGTTTGCGTGAATACTCCCGCTGTTTTCGGCGCTTGGCTTCGAGCACTGAGTTCTTCTCTTCGTCAGGCGTGCTGTGAAGAAGTTGTGCCTGCCTATGGATATCCCATTTCAATCTGGTCGGCTCCACACGTTATGCACTAGGGAAAAATGGAAAACTTGCCTCGCACGTCTCTCTTTCACTCTTGTCCGAATCTCCAAACAGTGCTTGTGATAATACCGACGGGAATTGGTGGCTTGTAGACGACACTTCCGGTCCAATGCATCATTCTGCGCAGGTAGCGGGTCACTCGTATCTAGGTCTGGTGATTGTTCCCTCGGCAACACTGGCATTGGGTTATCTTGCTCTACATTCCCTTCCCCACGTGCCCCTTCCGTCTGAACCTGACAAATCTCCCCTAGCTCGACCACCTGCTTCACCAATCTCTCACATTCACTATGTGTTCTTGAAACTAGAGAAGCCAAATGAGAACCGTTCACTGGTAGTTACACACAAAAGCTACAGACCCTTGTTGACGTGCCTGGTCTTTGGGACCAGAAAAACTCTAGTGGTCGGATGAGGCTGACTTTGATCTGCAACACTTGGTATCAGCTATATCACAGCCAACACGAGGAGGATGTAATACTTTGACTTTTCCTCGGGGTCATATGTCGTTCGAGTATTGGTTTGAGGGTTTGTCGTCGGTGCAGAGCCCGCTTCACATCAGTCGTGCAGTGCACAGGTCTTTTTGTCGGTGGAGGACATGGAGTGTTGACTGAAAAAGAGGTTGAAGTGATTAGAGTCTAGCTAGATGAGGAATAACTTTGTAGACGTACCCGGTGAGCCATACCCCTCCGAATCATCACTACTGGAATCGTCACTAGACGATAGTGCTCCTAGTCCTCTGATAGGTCTCCGTTTCAAACTCTTCCTCATTGCTAAAGGGCATGTGTAAGATACCCGAAATTATATATCGAAGTTAGCCAACGAAACACACCGTGTAGTGTTGATTGAGGTCGAGCAGGCATAGAGGTCATCGAGGTCAGTGTTTGAAGTCAATTGATGAGTGCCGAGTTAGCTATCCAAAAAACCATGTGACAATGAGAAGCTCACCTTTTAATGATACCATCACCGCAATCAAATCTTCCTAATGAGATCCTTACCTTTTCCGAGAACCCCGAGCGGATGGCTGCCTTTGAGAATGGGATATTCTCTGGCCACAAACACCATCGTAGACTTGTGAACTGGTACTCCAATGGAATGGTTTGAATATCCGGTCCGATCGTTGAGATAAACTCTCCTTTTTTATCCCCTTCATCCTAACTTAGTACCATGATGCAAGTTTCCAACACAGTAGAGGACTCACAGACCTGGACACGATGAACGCAAGGATAAGGTGGGCTCGTCAGGACCCCAAGTGCATTATTATGCCACGAGCTATCCAATCACAGTGACGAATTATAGTGTGTACTCGTCTAATCCATATGTGTGTAGTATATCTCCTCTATGGCTCAGTGGTTGGCGGCAGCTCGCAATGTGCTGACTAACACATGCATTCAACCCTAGTTCAATTCTCTTTAGACCCTTTTTGAGACCTGATCATTTATCTGGCTTCTCTGCCTTGGGTTTCACCAGAGGTGTGCCATATTGGCTTTGGGTTATATCCTGATATGATGCATCAGAGCCTTTGGGATTTATGCTGATACATGAGTGGAGCCCCCAAGGCTGGCAGCAAAGCAAACAGTCTGACTACTCTCCCAAGATGTAGCTTCTTATGCGTCAGTCCACCTGTGTTTTTCATGAGCGTGAATCTGATCAGAATACAGGTCCCAAATAAGTATCTAAAGCGGGAACACATCAAGTATAGCAATCAACCTTCTGATGTTAAAATCCTTGTGAACCCGAATATTAAACACACAGTGCAATTCCATATCTTCAACCCCTCCTTGGTGGAGCAGAACTACCATCTCAAGGGCGAGATGATCTGCAAACCCCCACATTTCTGGAATGGTAAACTACTCAGGGAACCTGAGCCACATCAGTATACCAAGCGAGTGCCTCCTGTCATCTGGGATGACCACTATGCCAGCACAATACTCGCATTGTATCTCACACCAGGGCAAGAGTTCGAGAAGTTTGCTGCATTTTGCGGCAGACTGTACTACGAAGGTGGCGGTGCATACTACAATAATGCAGATGACGGAGCCATGCAATACACGGAGATGGAAGACTCAACAGAGGACGAATCCAAGAAGAAGGCACGCGGTCGCCGTCGATCTCGAGGTGGAGGTGGTAAAGGTCAAGGAGGTAGTCGAAGTGGAGGTGGAGGTGGCGGTGGTCAAAGCAGAGGTGGAGATGGTCGAGGTGGTGGTCGAAGTGGCAGTGGAAAAGGTGACGGTGGAGCAGGTGGCAGCGGAGTGGGTCATAGGTATCAGACACGAAGCAAGACGAGGACGAGGACTTCTACAAACACTCAAAGTAAGTAATATCAATAACTATTGGCCAAGTCACTCACCTATGTGTCTTAGCTCCTGCGTCCTGTCAGCAACAAGTCGAAGATCTGCTAGATAAGATCTGGAATTTGTCATCTCTGGCCCGTGACCATCGCGAGGTGATTGAAGAGTATAGGGTGAAGCGTTCAAGGGCTGCTGCCTGGGTAGACACTCAAGTGTGAGAGGTTCCTTCGTTGCCATATCATTGTCATCGTATCACATATTTGTTCTCTATTCTATTGCACCATTATCGTACTGTCTATTGTACTGTTTTTATTGTACTTTTTCGTATTAGTTACAATCGTCATTGTTTTCTGAGCACACATACCATAGCTTTACTGAACATTTCGCTCCTCGGGGACTTTCAATACGTGTGCTATACATGGGAGCTACCCCCACACGACGCCGAGTCGCAATTGCACCGTAAATACGCCTTTCTCCGCACTGCAAACTAGGTATATAAACCCGTATGTTTCTCACAGAGACAGTATCCAACAAGCCTTAGCGCTCATGGGCAACCGGAATCAGAACCGATCTCGACAGAAGAGATCAGCCTCACCAATTCCCACGTTTCAACCCGGTGAGTTTGACCACGACCACAACGACTCGCATAAACGAGCTCGCCAGGAGGCCTATGTATCTGGACTCTCCTCAGACCGGTGATACACCTGACTTTAATCACTTCTTTTTCGAACGCAAATACGCTAGTTTTGCACTTTATCATTGTTGCATAAACACATAATGGTTATAGAAGGACTAGTATGAGCCCTGAATAGCTAGTCATTGGACGGAAGGTGTTTTAGGTGGTTATATTAGTGGATCCTGGTACATGGTACGCCCCACATGGGTATCTGGCCACCACTTTTACTTCTACCAGTGGTTGTCGAAGTACAATCACCTCCTGAAAACTGTAGGGAGAAGGTCCTTAAGTGAATTCACTACAGACTACGCCTAGATCACCTACCGGACGCACCAAAGGGATTCTTACAAGTTAATTTACCCCTTCATACACCCAGAAGAGTTATACTGGCTCGGGCATCACTCGGGACTGATGGCAGAGGGGGAAACTGATCGAAAATCACCGATGCCGGATACGGCAAGGGTCTAGAGACCTGTCGGCCGAAGTGGAACCTATTGATCGGAGCGGAGGCAAAGCTGTTCAAACCGTTGTTACGGTGGCGGAAGTGGATTCCCTCTGATATACCTTATTGGAACACGTCCACATGGAGTGGATAAGAAAATTTAGAGGCGGCGTTATGTGGAGGAACGGTGTTGAGCGATGAGGAGCTCGGGAGGACCCTGCCAGGCCTCTGATTGGTGGAAAAGCGCTTGGCGCATGGAAAAGAAAATTTTATAAAGGCTAAACACCTACCCGTCAGCCAGGATTCAACTCCTGTACCTTAAAACAGAGTGTTACCACTCGCTTGTCACGCTATTTGCGCCATATATGGACGTTGTGACCTATAGATTTCCCTGATATGTATATTTTCTCGTTGTATCTCTCTTCCGACTCTGTTTCATCTCTTTTCCGTCTCGTTCCGCAGTTATTCCAACTCAGATTACCTATTATTCAGTTTATTCACCTTGGACAGTATAAAAAGGACACCAAATGTACGGGGACCGCAGAGGATTCTGCCCCCCACTTGCACATTACGCGTTGTATGTGGTTATCGTACGAATAGATTGCTATTGTCCGATCAGAACTCTACCCAAGTCAGGCCCTAGCCTTATTGAGAAGACTAGTTGAGATCTTACTGCAGACAAGAACTTGAGAGGTCGCGATAAAGACCAAGTTGTTGGCTTTGTGTATTGCTCTACACTTCTCCCATTAGTGAAACTTTATACTAGTTCGTCTTGGTGGCGTTCTGGAAGTGTTTTAACCAGTTGGGTTACACTTTAGCATCGTAGAGAAGGCCTCGGTTTTGGTGGCTGAGCTTCCTTGCTTGCATGCTTTATAGAAGACAGTTTTGGTGGCTGTTTTTCCGGCAGTTGTGCTGTAGTTTTACCTTAGAGAGAGTCAGATCACTCGAGGCAGTTTAGATCGAACCAAGATCAGCTTCATATAGCCCTTGGCGCCTTATTTCCTAGCTTATAGAAGCAAGGACAACCCTATTACGCATCTACACAGGTGTACTTTCCTAGAACTTCGACAAATAGAAGTGATTTTACCCCTCTTGAGACCAAGCTTGAGTAGATATCTCTAAGCGTGGCAACTCTGATCACGCCGAACCACACTTGCACAACTACGCCACAGTAGAGTGCTTTTGTACACTGAGAGCAGTCATAGTATTAGGTGATTTCACCGAAACTAAGTGGTATTAACATCCTTACTTAATCATATGAAAAGAAAAGTATAAAGGAAGAGACTTACACGACACGAGGAATGCTTCTTGGGGGCACCAAAGGTCATGGTTTGGCCTCCCTCGAAGGACCATACGCCACTATAAGGCTGCGCGTCCTTGTAGCCAGCGTCCTCGCTCTCTTCTCCCTCCTCGCTAGACAAATCCACCTGGAGTTGAATCTTCGAGCGCTTTGCCGGTTTTGGCTCGGAATCGCTGATCTTGATCGTGGAATTGGGGTTATTGCGTTTCTGTCCTTTCGAAGAGGAAGCTACTGGGGGCGGAGTGGTAGCTTTAGGTTGGACTGGCGGAGGCAGAGGGGAGTGAAAGTTGTAGTCCTAGGAAGAAGAAAACTATTAGAAAACAAACTAGAAAAGAGTCATATGGACGCGTACCTCGTGCTTCTTTATGAGCGCCTCTGTCTCCTTGGTACTTGGGAGCCAGGAAGAGAAATCTTTCCTTGTGATTAGTCCCGCGTTGGCTGCCATATTGGTGAGACAGTAGAGCTGGAGTAGTACGCTGTAGTAGGATTTTGGGAACTTGAACCTACAATGTTCATTGACACAGATCTTATGGTACTCATACTATGAATATCGACGTCAGCCATGTGACAAAAGAATAGAACTGAAAATAAGACATACAATGTTCACCTGAAGCTGCTAGCTCAAATGAGTTGTTGGTGGTAATACCCAGTTTCCTCAATCATTTGAACATGGCTGTTGCCAGTGGAATCCATGCCTACCAATATAGAAGGGATTTCACTAGGCACTTAGCCTTGGACAGGAAAGGGTCTTTACCAGTCCAGGGGCACTTGGCCGTCAAACACGCCGGAGTGCGGGATATGGCCAGGGCTACATCAGTATCAGCCAAAATTTTTCGACACCAGTCGGAGTCGAACACCTGACCTACCGGATTGATGAACACAAGGTCACCACGCCGGACGATTTATCCGATGCACTATACAACTGATATACATTTATCCCCTGCGCTGGCCTACATACCCTCGTAAACAGGCTGAAGCAAATAAAAAGTAGGCGCCTTTTTGGCGCCCGAGTCAATTCTATTTTCAGCTGCAGAAGATGTTACAATAGAGAAAAGGCTACATAGATTCATTTATAGATGTAAATGTAGAGTGAATTTCGTTCACCGCCTCTTTGTATACCTCTAGATGGCGCTGGAATGCTTGCATCTCATGATGGGTTGACCTGGGAAGCTTGGCAAGATTGGCCTTCCACCATACCAACGCTGCGACAAATGAAACAATTCCATTGATCCCAGAAATGGCGATAGGAGCCCAATCAGATCCGTCTCGGGGCATCAATCTGGTATCAGGATCCCTCCTACGCCACTCAGGAGAGCATTTGGAGAACCAGTCCATGTACATGGTTGCATACACGCTGAGGTCGCAAATGTCGGGTTTGAAACCAGTGCGCCGAGCAACAGCGATCCACTTTTTGACTAGCTCTGGGCGTGAGGTGGTGCCGAGCTTCGTGGGTGGCACTGCTGGAGGACTCCATCCCGCTTTTTACTCGAAAGAAATCCACAGCTCCATGATGTCGTGAAGGCGCTGATCCAGGCCAAACGCGTTGCACATCTCGATGGTGTTTTGGGCATAAACAGGGGCATTCGGTGGACATTCAATGGTGGCATCTGTCGAAAGCAGATCCAAATCGATGTCCCCTGTAGAACGCGCGTCCTCATGACTGGTAGGTGGTTGCTGACTGGTAGGTGGTTGCTGGATGGTTACAGAAGATGAGGCGGCAGGATCTGAGGTTGTTGAAGAGGATTTGCACCTGTTGAGGGCAGGAACTTCGACATATGGAATGAATTTTGTCTTCTTCTGTGCCACTGGCTCCTTGGAACGATTAGGAAGGCGAGGGGGACCTCCAGGTCTCATACGAGCATAGTGATATCGTTCTTCATTCCCATTCTTGGCCTTCTTCGAGGGAGAGACCAAGTTGCCAGCGTTACTACGCTTCGAGCTAACCCGGGTCTCATCATCTTCGGGAACGTTGCACACGATGAGCTCAGGAGATGAGGGAGTGGATACGGTAGAAGACGGAGGAACGATGGGCGAAGAGGCACGGGAAGAAGTGGCTGACAGTGGCCTAGGCTCGGGGGACGAACGATCTGATGGGGGTGGCGGTGAAAGACGGAGTGGAGGAGATCGACGTGCTGGGGCGCTGGAGGAACCTACGAGTACCTGACGTAACGGCAATGACTTTGAAGGAGCTCTGACAGGTGCCATCATGGAAGCAGTAGCAGTGCGCTTTTGCCCCATGGTAGCCTGAGGTACAGCATTACCGGCGCACGCTACTCCAGATACCGAAGGAGCAGCTGAAGTCGTAGCAGTGGCAGCAGGGAGACCTGAGCCTTTTGGCGTAGCAATGGTAGACGAGGCTGATGTAGAAGGTGCTGCTGCTGCAGGCGAGGCCTTTTTGACTGTCGAATTGGCCCCGGTAGCAGAGGCTGAGGTAGTGGTGGCTGTCGAAGAAGCTGCGGCAGACGAGAGCGCCTGAGTAAGGCTCGAAAGGTCCGGTAAAGTGGATGGCCCAAAGTCGATGCTGTCCAAGGTGGTGTTCTCGTCTATTTTGAGCTGAGCAAGTGTGGGCGCAGGATTAGCTAAAGCTCTTGATTGACATTCGGCAACGGCTAGTAATTGAACGAATCAGCGACTAGTAAGCGGTCGAACATCATTGGTACTCACAATAACACTTCTTCAAGTACGCGCCGAACACTGGCAAGATAAAAGTCTGGTATGCCTCTCTCATTGCTTGGCCAAAATTGAGAGGAGAGGCTCCGCCCGTGGTACCTGCATGCATGCTGCAAACAAACGTCAGGCAACTTCGACTATTCCTGGTTGTTGAATACTCACCTGATGACATTGAGACGTCCGCCATCTGCAGGTTCCGGTCCACCCATAACCAACGTAACCTTCCAGCCAGTACGCTCGGCAACTCCTTCTAGCAAAGGCATGATAAATTTAGCGACACCTTCGATGCTTCTGTAGTGTTGTCAGCCATGGTAGAGAAGAGAGTAGAGAGTAAACTGACGCTTGACGAGCCTCTGGAGCCGTAGAAGGTGGTGCTTCGATAGCCTCTTTCCATTCCTTCACGCGCTGCTTGTGTTCCTCCTCTGCGACCTCCTTCCACTGCGCCTTATCCCCATCGCTGAGCTTCTTAAATTCAGCAACAATCACATCTTGACGGACCTTCACAAAAGCATTTTCACCTTGTCAAATATAGTCAGTGATAGGCCGATAGCAAAGAATAATAACATACCTGTTCGAGTGTGACCACTCGCAGCCCCAGTCTTCCCAGTCTTACTTCCAGCCCCAGTCTTACTTCCAGCAGTTGCAGTCCCCGTCTCAGGACCACCTCCTGCGCCTTGTTGCTTCTGCGTCGACGCTTCCTTGAGCTTGCTCTCGAGGATGGGTTTGATCTTCTCGGGATTGTGTTTGGCCCAAACGTTGTAGACAGAACGTTGCCGACCGGGACGGTCGACTGCCACACCAGTAAGCTTGAAGAGTAGAGGTGCCCAAGGGTCGAATTCGCCTAGATCCTTGGTAGGATTGGCTTTCGCGACATGGTAGTTCATCCAACGACGGATTTGCTGCCAGGTAAATGATTAGTCACAGCACGTGGTATGACATAAGTGTGACATACCGAAATTCGTCCTCCAATAACTTTCAGCAAGGCTTGATGGGCTATCAGAGCCTTGCCAAAGTCTTCGTCGTTCTGGTCAGGCTCCTTCGTTGGAGGAACGATCTCCGGATCTGGCTCGTCATCGTTGACGGCGGCAAGATGCTCCGGGCTGGGTTCCTCGTTATGGGGTAGGCTGGGTGGATAACGCTTGAAGTAACGACGGACCAGCTCAGCTAGGAAGTCAGCACCGTGTCCTTCCTTCAAAGCTATGGCGTAGGCAGTAATAGCAGCCTCCAGGAACGTCAAACGTGTACCCTTAAAGGCGCTTGGAGACATGAGGAGAAGAGATTGAGAAGAGAGATGAAGCAGAAGATAATGAGGGTGACAATTCATGAGTCTGACGTGTTTCCTCTTGGATTCTTCACTATTTATATTATTCCTCCTAGTACCCAGTCTCATTCAGGTCTTCGTTAAACTTGGCTTGCTAAATTTGGTTTCAAAGCCGCCAACTACCCTATTTCAGCAAACCCAGTTTCTCCATATTGCCTTAGCAGACCCTCGCATCCCGCTCAGATCACGACTGGGAACAAGCTACTACACTTCCTATTGGCTCCTTGGCATTTTCCACTTTCGCGCAATACCTTTTTCCCCGCCTCAAAGTCGGGATCTGCACGTCCTCACCCTTCTCCTCTATCCTCACCCTTTCAACTGCGTGGTCTTACCAATTCGTTTGGACATATACTATCACGTTTTGCTAGATTTCTAGATTTTCTGATTAGCGACACATGGCTCCCTTGGTAATTCGTTTTTGCTTTGTCGATTATCACCCTCGAATCAGCTCAAATCGCTCACCAGATTATTCAGGATCCCCGGTCTTGGGCTTTGCGTTGACGATTGTCGGTTCTCACGCTTCAATCTTTCTTTCTCTCTCACACCCATCATGGCTGGCCTTCCCAACGTCTCCAACGACCCAGACAGCTACACTGCTCGTCCACCAAGTCCCATCGACCGTCGAGAAGGTAGTATTGTGATCGGTGGTATGTGTCCCTCATATAAATAAGAATCGTTGCTCAACACTCATTGATACAGGTGGAAATAACGTTCACAGTAACCCTCGCACGTACACCTACACGCAACATGAGCCTGGACGCGGTTAGTAGCCTTCTTCTCCATGTCGGATATTAAGCTCATTGTTTTTTTTTCCCTTCGACTAGGCGTCACTATCGTTAAAACAACCACCGAGGAACATGCAGGTTTGTCTCCCGGCTCAGGCAGTGTTTTGCGCGTCACTTATACTCCATCCCTGTAGGATTGGTGATAACCAACATCACGAAGATCCAGCGGAGACACCCCGACGTTACTCCCATTGCCGAACCTCCTCATTCGTCCTCACCCCAGGCTCGTTTGGATAGTAGTCATGCTGTCATAATATCCGACGACTCTTCTGACGACGAGATGAGCATCCCTCATCCCGGAAGTCTCCAACCTTTCTTGCTGAACGCTACTATGTCGTCCTCAAGGGCACTCAGGTTGGAATCTTTGCCAGGTGGTGATTGTTCACGCTATGCAGCAATCTCTCGTGCTAACGACTGTTCTTAGGAATACCGACGCCCTCAAATATACTGAAGGCGTCAGTGGCACCAAGCACCACAGCTACAAGACCTGGAATGAGGCCTTGCTCGAGTACTCTCGTGCTTTTCACGGGAAGAAGGCTGGTTGGGAGCTCGAGTGCTTGAACAGCCCTCTGGCTCTTGAGGATGAGGATCCAATTATCACCTCCGGCTTCCAGTTCACGTCTCACAAGACTCGTTGATTAGCTACCCGGATTAGCGTAACAAGAAAGAATTACATATACGATTGTATCGTAGATAGCGCAGTTGAGATCTAAAAAATGTCTGGAATCAATTGAAAATTGCAAGTCCATCTGTATATAAGGCCTCGCAGAATCAAGTCTTTCTGCCCACTGCCATCATGACTCAGAACGAGTGCAAATATCTGCTGCTGTCCGAGAAGAGCTCCGTGGTGAAAGTGTCAGAGTTTTAGATTGAACTCTGTTAGCAGCGATAGCGCAGGTAAGCGCGAATAAACGATAGCAGATGACCAGAGGCCTTGAGATAGAACCAAGTGATGAACTGATGTGATTCTATTCGATTCGATTGTTGTATGTAGGTTTTCTGTCTAGCTTTTATACATGAGTGAGGGATAAAAGATAATCCTAAAGGTACCATAATAGATACTAAGTGAACTAGAAATAACTGCACAGTCAGTGTCAGTAACTGTCAGTAAATGGTAGTACAAGCGGGTTAAAGCTACTGTTCTATGTATATCTGCTTTCTTAGTAATTGTGGCATAGGCGGAATAAAGTGAAAATGACTTGTCAAGTGACATCTATATTTAGAATTCCAACAGAAAGAGATGTGAGTCTATCGCTCTAACTTTTAACCTGCTACTGAGAAATTCTTTTCACAGGCCATTTCGCGTGGGAGGCATGCATACTCGCCCATTGCCCATTGCCATCCAGTTTAATAGCACTTCTGCTGCAGTCTTCGCTTTTAACCATCTCAAAATACCAATCCAGACATATAAGGAGGTGAACAACGTGAACCTAGCTTCAGCGCTTCGCGAAATTCCGACTTGGTCAGTTATGTGCCACAAACTCAATCGTCACTCGAAATATTTCATAGATGTTAGATTGGGTAGCAAGTCCGGAATCTACTGCAACGTGTGCGTAAACATGTTTTTGCAGAGATAAATGATATAATTAATATTTTTGTATCACAGTAAAGAAGTGTTCCGGTCACTGAAAGGCGCAAGCCCTAGGTTTCAGTGGGCTTTTGTGTATGGCGACTTTGGGCATGCTCTGATCTCCAGCATCCTGGGGGGGAAATCGCCGCCAGATTACCTTTGGGACTACCATCCTTACGAGCATCCGGAACACGCGGCGCAGATCAAGGCTCACGTCCTTAGTCCTGACACAATTCCGACACCACCACGCCAGCCACAACCCAAGGTTCTGGTATCCGACGTCCGAGTCCCAGAACCTTCACCACAACAACCCAGGGCTCCAGTGTCCAACCCAGACTCTAGTCGCAATCACTCAGTTGATCACGAGGAACTCATTGCTGTGGCTCTCGCGCTGGAAGCTCGTAATCCATGGGTCGAAAAATACCTTGCTGCGATTGAGGTACCAGTCGATGACTATGCTGGAATTGAGCTCAAATTCGAGCTTTCGGACAGCCGGGCACAGTTCATCCACGACATGAACAAAAGATACGGCGATCGCCACGCCACATGGGATTTCCTTTACAGTCTTTTAGCGATGGAAGTGCACGGGAAAAAAGAAAGTTGGGATTAACGGTTGCGTTATGTAGTCTTGTCCCTGATGTACTGGTATTACAACCTATATAATTACATCTGCAACATTAGGCGTGCCAGCATGTTTTTGAGGGAGAATGGGTGGTCGCATCACAATAGAGGATGTATCGTAGTGTCCCATTCCTCAGCCATTCTCTGAGGTCCTGTTCTCTTTCGGCCGAAACTCCCGCTTCAATCATATCATGTACCGACTTGCGTGCGTGTCGGAGACAGAATCGGCGAAGACTTGACCCTCGCAGATGACACGGGGTGCGTACGACCGGATCCTGTATTTGAAATGTTGTTAGGGAACTGATGCACAACCTAGGATACGCACCACAAAGGTTGGACGCCAAGGGTCCTTGTACCTCAGCCTATCTAATATACGATGGCGGTTAGCCTAGCAATAGCGATCTTCAACAACAGAGTGACAGAGAAAACATCGAGGACATACCTTCCACGCTTTGGGTATGCGACTTTGTTTCATCGATCAGGCCCAGGACCGGAACAACGAGATAGTTTCAAAGCAACCTGCGGAGTTACTTTCCTCCGGTGCACGTTGTTATGATGATTTTTGACTCACTGCATCGTTGTCTCAGGTCTAATCCAATGCTCCAGCTACGAGTTTCTTGAGTTCACGGTTCCACAATATACATAGGATAGGCAACATTGAGACATGGGAAGGGCTGAGCTCTAATGAAGGTCTAATTCAACGTCATCATTTCCATCCAGCCATCGTCGAACAAGCACATTTTGAAATTGAAGTTCTCCCCTAGCGTACAGCTCGACCAATTCCTCACTGAGTACAGCGAGTTCCATATCCTGAATACACCCTATTATTCGATGAATTCGCTGTCGCAAACGGTGAGCCTTCCGCCATTCGTCCGACATCTGACCGCCGCTCTCAACGGCAAGGAGAGATGAACAAATGCGGTCAATTGCCCTAAGGTATGTATCAAAAATGTCTTGTCGAATACCAGTTGGACAACAACCTGTGCCGACGTTGGAATACCATGATACCACATGTTCATAGACGTGGTCTAAATATCTTGATGGACAGCCGTGCGTTTCTCGCTTGAAACCGTTTTCCAAGTTGCGTAGTCTCCAAATTGGCGAACTATTGGCAAGTCAGCGAGATAGACACAATCAATAACTCAATTAACACACTCTTCATTCCGTATGCGTTGTGCCTCGGTCAGTTCTCTCTCATGCTGCAACACCTGTTCGGAATTCTGCTTCTCTTTCCACACCCTACGAGTATCCATCCTAAAAGCAGACATTTTTAGAGAACGAATGAATGCAAGAAACCCGGAAAGACAGACTCGAACTTTGATTCCTGGGCTTTCGCCTCTTTTCGTTGTTGTTTCTTTCGAGCGAGAATTTGACATCGATTTCTAGGGAGATATAAATGATACCATGAATTGCATGATCACCAAGATAGGAAGAGTTACTCACTTCGAATAGTGTCTAGCTGATTTGGCGCGTTCTGCCTCTAATTTCACCTGCTTGGTGGAGTATTTGCGAACCCGAGGCATGTGAAGGTGTTGATAGTAAGCTGAAGAGTGATAAGTGTTGGAATTCTAAATATAGATGTCACTAGACAAGTCATTTTCACTTTATTCTGCCTATGCCACAGTTACTAAGAAAGCAGATATACATAGAACAGTAGCTTTAACCCGCTTGTACTACCATTTACTGACAGTTACTGACACTGACTGTGCAGTTATTTCTAGTTCATTTAGTATCTATTATCGTACCTTTAGGATTATCTTTAATCCCTCACTCATGTATAAAAGCTAGACAGAAAACCCTACATATAACATCGAATCGAATCAGTTCATCACTTGGTTCTATCTCAAGGCCTCTGGTCATCAGCTATCGTTTATTCGCGCTTACCTGCGCTATCGCTGCTAACAGAGTTCAATCTAAAACTCTGACAGGTTATGGGCCCCGGTCTATAAACCTTAGCCGAACCAGAGTAATACCGATTTCATATTGGTATAGTGGTGAGTTTGGGATGCCGTAATATCCCCAAGGAACAAGAACCAAGATTGTATATCGATTGGCGAGCAGGGACGCCGGAATATCCCCTATCCAAAGCAAAGGACTATTGGACTAGTGTATGTCCGATAGAGGTAGCCGTTATCAATCCAGAAGCGGTACCCCAGTATCAGGAACGTTCAACCCAGAACAATTATTACGAGGATCTAGGAACCCTAGCAGGAATCCTAGTAGGCAACCTACACCAGTAGGCAGTAGAACAGGCAGTCCATCGGGACAGCAACAGAGTATTCCCACCAGCGGGAACACCAGCTTCACAGGAAGAAACTGTTGAAGAGCAGATCGAACTTGCTGAAGAGTTTGATCAGGAAACTGAACTTGCTGAAGAGTTCGAAAAAGGATTAGGATTTGGTGAAGAATCCGATAAAGAAGAACAGGACCTAGAACAGGAACAAGAGCAGGATAAAGAAGACTCAGAACAGGAATCAGAAGCTGATACTGATAAACCTGTATCTGACGAAGACAAAGGAACACCTGCCGACGAAGAAAAGGACGATCAACCAGAATCGCCCAGCATAGGTCCCAAACCCAAACCGAGAACACCATCTCCCAAGAGACCACCAAAGGAAGAATCATTTGATTCAGACGAAGAAGAAGACAACATGTCTAAAGCAGTCAAAGCATTTGCCGAATGTACCAAGTTAAAGGACGATGGTTCAAACTGGGGCATGTGGGCAATGCGTGTAGAACGTGCAGCAAAGTCAATAGGGTATGGGAAGTACCTGACTACTGCAGAAGAAGGAGCCGACTCAGACGCCAGATTCTCATGAATGCAATTATTGGAAAATTGCGGATACTATTCTTCGAAGATATCGAAATGCGGAGACATCTCAAGCATTATGGACAGGTTTTAAAGAAGGATTACGACACAAAGAATCCTTTGAACAGAAGCAACCTGGAAACGCAAGCTATACAATCTATCTTTGCAACAACGTTGGCAAAGTCAATGAACATATTGACGAAAACTCCTCAATATCGAAAACCGAACGAACTCACATCACGACAACATCACTATTTCGGATGATCAGTTCAAGAATGCATTAAATTGCATCAGTTCCCCATTTCATTGATTTTCACAAATCACAGCTGTCATGACTGTATAAGTGAATCAAACAGGATTTAAAACTGTTGACAAGCTGATTGCTGCCCTTTGAGCTGAAGCAACGGACAAGCAATGCGCGGGCAAAAGTCAAGAAGGAGGAGGAAGCCAAATTATTCCCGAGATCATTCCAATAATAGAGGCCAAGGATTTAATAGCCGAGGAAGAGGCCGGAGATTTAATGATCGTCAGGGCGGAGATAGAGATCGCAAGGAAATCACATGTTTCAGATGTCAAGGAAAAGGACATATTGCTGCAGGATGTCGTTCAAAGCCGAAGTCCAGGAAATCAGATGATGAATCTGAGGAATCAGACAAGTCTGATGAAGACAAGCCAGACAAACCATGGAGAAAGGCAAAGGAAAAGAGTCGCAGTGCAAATGAAAGTGCTGTGAGAGCTGTAGAAAAGGAAATATGGGAAGAAGGCACATGGTTAGCAAGGGAAATAAGGGCTGTAGAGGAATTTGTGCCATTCACTGAATGGACATATGAAGAAGAAGAACCCACAAATCCCGTGTCGACAGAGACAAACCTAGAGCCATATCCCAAGGAAAGGAAAGAAACAGCATATATGGCCGTGGAAATCGACACCACAATGGCCACAATGGTCGATTTACAAACCCCGATTGATAGCAAAGCAATCATATGCGGAGAAAATCGAATGGATTCTCAACAACACCATCAAGAAGGCTATACAGGACAACCAAAGAATCAACCAGAGCCAGCTACAGAGACCAAGGACCATGAAATTCATGGAGGAAAGACATTTGCAGAGCACCATTGTTGCCAAATATGTCCAGGAATACCAGACCGGAGGATTAATCCCCAGTATATATGTACTGTCATCCAGTTAGTAGAGGTGATCCCAATGTACAATCCTGGGATTAATGGTCAGCTCATGGGTGTATAATATATGGATTCTGGGACATGATAATCCTGGATTAATCCTCAGATAATCGCACAATATCTGCCCCCTCGGACTAGTGAGGATCTTGGTTTTAATGTAGGATTAATCTCAGATTAATCCCGTTCAATCGGCGGTGAACGATTTCTCATAGTCAGACATGCCGTGCGGGATCGGGGATTAATCCAAGATTGATCTTGGTTTACCATTGAATAACTAATCATAGGATTTGAGAGTGCGGAATCGGGGATTAATCCACGATTAATCTTGATTTACCATTGAATAACTAACCATAGGATTCGAGATAGAAAGCACAGCTAGGATAGCTATCCAGGATTAATCCTGTTTGTTTGGATTCTTACCGGTTTCAATCATTTTGTGATGGTAATCCGAATCCAATCCCTGCCTCGTTCCGTTCCAGAGGCGGGATTACAATCCTGGATTAATCTGTTTGATATTATCGATTTTCAAGGAAGAGGAGATTCAATTTCAGGATAGTAATTGTGGATTAATCGGAGTAGTCTAGTGAGGGTACTCAGTATCCTACTCCTCGTCCTCGTCCTCCAGGCTACCTTGAGCATAATTCTCTAGGTCTTGCCACCCTTCCTCATCATCGTCGTCGTGATAGTCATCATTGCCTGTGGGTTCGAGGTCTCGCAACTCCCCGGCAACGCTCTTGTCATCTGACACCTTCTGCCTCGTTTTACCCTTGCCATCGACAAGCTTTTTCCTCGCTTCTTCCCGTTTTCCCCAATGCCCCATAACATCATCTCTAAACGACTGATACACTGCAGCTTGCTTTCTCGCATAAGCAGCGTATCCAAGCTCTCCATTGGAGACAGATCCATCTGCGAGTTGCATCCAAATCATAGACATCTTCTCGTGAAACCGGCAAGAACGTGTGTATTCAGCCTCAAGTATCTCAAGTTCTTCTTGATATCAATCGAGAAGTGCCCTGTCACGGAACCACTTCACTCGATTCACTAAACATATATGGTCAGTGCCTTTAGATAAAACCATGACCAAGAACTCACTTTCTAATAACCATGAAGTTTCGTCATCTTCAGATGTCCTAGCCCTAGCAGAGGCATTCCAGTACCAGGGATCAGCTCGTCTTTCCCCAAGATTCCGCTGGCGACTGTAATTCAAGACCCAGAGTTGGTTCTCTTCTAGTTGCTGATATCGGGGATTTGCTTGATCCATGCCAAGTGACAATAGTGCACTTCGATTGTGGTTGTATAAGCGCATAGCAGCTTTTGCCCCATCCATCTGGGTCTTCAGCAGTGCGAGTGACCGTGTGTGGTGCTGTTGTCCCGTAGCTTCGACCTTTTTGACGGCACTGATATGATTCCGGGTGAGGATCCGACGTTGAACCTCCTCAAGCAAGTCATTTGCTTGACCCTCACGTAGAGCACGTTCGGTCTCCGCAGCACGCTCCATCTTGGATGAAGAGCGCTTTTCGATGCTGAAGTGGCTGGGAAGGAAGAGTGGTGATTGTCCAACCTCGGCAACTTCGGAAAGTTGAACGGTACCACTTGTTTTCTCTGACGCAATGAGGGGTACAACCAGTGGAAAAAAGCCGCATAGTGATTCGGTGAACGTTGATACCTGGACCATATACTTACGCCGAGCATTCAGAAGCTGTTGTTTTTTGGCGGAAGAGACGTTCTTGCGTGCAAAGTAAAGCAATTTACAGCTGACTGCAAGTCAACAAAATGTCATGCATACAATAATGGCAAGATTTACTCACCGTAACATATCCAGCGATATGCCTTCAGCAATAAGGAGTGTCACACCATCAACGCCAGACTGTTCTTGTACTCGAAGATTCTCTGCAGCAAGCTGTACATCAATGCTGCTCCGAAATGAAGGAATATCTGTGATGTACTTAGTTTCAGTGAGATCAAGAACACGAACACGAACTCACCTTGTCCAACCCTTGCAGAAAACAGATCAACAATATTTTTGTCCCTTTTGTCAGGTAAAGGTCGTGCGTAAAGTGCCTGCCACTTGTCAAGCTCCTTCGACTCAAAGAGCTTCGAAAATTCCTTGAATCGAGGCTGATGCTCATCAATCGCTGCTCGGGCTTCAGCCCATCGGCACATGAGGGTTTTACCTGCACATGAAGGCTTGATCAATACCACACACATATAAAGTACGGCCAAAACATACCAAGTTTTTGGACTTTGCAGAAATTCCAGAAACCGTGAAAGTCATCCAAAGTGTCATGGCGATGACCATCATTCATCTGCCGTGTACTTCCTCTGGTCAACTTTTCAGGACTCCATGGCGTTTCCACCATTTTGCCATTCGTGCAACCGACATGCCGTGTATAATCATAATGATAACATGCCTTGCATGATACACCATGTCCTTCAATATGTAGCTGAGGTATACATCCTCTGGCTGCAGACAGCAGCTCAACGAGTTTCGGATCGCTAAAATGAGCTGGCCATCTCTGGAGGCGCTCGGGAAAGCGGACTTTGTAAAGACACCATAGATCATAGCTCAGGTGGACGTGGGCCAAATCTTGTCGACCTAAAAGCCCGTGATACACTGCCCAATCTCCGAGGCAGAACCTAGACAAAGGGAAGTCAGCATTGGCAAGTGCAGGAGAAGGAAACTCGTACATTTCCCCCTTGGGCATGTCTACTATCCCGTTAGGGAGAAAAAGCCCGTGGCGTGTACAGATAGCACTGACGATTCCTGTAATCACGGTGTTCTTGAATTTCAGTATGTTCTGCATGCGGGCAGCCTTCAGTCGCGAGCACGTAAGTGGCTAGTGTAACATCAGGTTAGTGGGTAACTTCAATACAAAAAGAAACTTACGTCTTTGTCACCAGTATTCTCTTTGATGTACTGCCGGAAATTGTGACGGGAGCCGAAGTATGCTGAACCTTCATTTAGAGCAACATCATCAGGATCTTCACGTTTCTTCAATTGCTGCGCACTGTGGCACCCATCAACTGCCACGAATATTGTGTATACATGTCTAGATTAGAATGAGAACATTAATAGGCGTCACGAGTGGAGCAAGTAGGACATACTTCTTTTCTTCAGGAGTATCTGAGATTTCCTTTACGTCGACATTGAAGTTGGGTTCGGGGCATGCCGGACAGTATACACTAGTGCGTTTTGCTGGACGGTGGGGGACGTGGTGATCGATTCCATGAGATTGACCTGCTCTCCGTTTCGACGCAAGGTGTCGGTGAATCCGCGCAACCCGGAGGAATACCTGATAACAGTTCTTGATGCGTAGTCAGTATGATGATATATGGTACAAAATCATATATACCTGTGCTTGGTGTGGCAATACTGGGTTTGTCTTCCTTTGTAAAGCATCAAAGTAGTCAAAAGCTGCTTTCTTGCTTGTGAGTGTGTGAAGGTAGAAGTCATCGAGAAGCTGGAAGCTTACTACAGTCTCGATACGATCGACTGTAGCAGGAAACAACGAGAATTGGAGCAGCTGTTCAAAATCATCGAGATGATGACTGCAAAAGCAATAGTTAACAAGTATATCAGCGATGCCCGCCGTATGCAGCAGTGTGAGCCGTTTGAAGACTTTGTGGGAGTGAGGGCAAGGATCACCGCTGTGACCAAGATAGACGCGTACTCCGAGCTGGGCCAATGACATGGGATGAAAAAAAGCTCCATTCCATTCCTCGATTGCATGAAATGGTGCCCCTTGATGGCGGGAAATCATGCAAGAGGAACAACGTACCCCCCAAATCAAGCATTCTTTGCAGCGAAAAATACAAGGCTTTCCGGACAAGCATGGACAAGCTGTTGTAATGCGCGCGTCATACTGCTCATTTATGTAGGCCCGCTGAATTTGGGGCAAGCGGTCCCTCAGCGCAGCCATGATCTTGCTCATACCCTGTTTTCGTTCAATTAACCAGGGGTGAGATCCGTATAAATAGCAAAAGCATACCTGATATCGTACTTTTCTTGCGGGCTGCTCTTCATCTGGCGCAGGGGTTACTAGTTCTTCAATAGTCGCAGACAGCATGACGTCGTCATCATTGTTATGGTGATTGTCGCGGGTTGATGAACTGGAAGGTAGGTCCGTTAGATGAATGACTCTGTTCTTTGACGGTGACAGGGGAACGACAACAGTTTCTGCTTGCTGAGAATCCTTCGAGAAGTGAGTAATCTTCAATTGTTCATCTTCCCTTGCTCGGTTCAGCTTCTGATTCTCTTCGAGTCGCTTTCGACTCCTTGACGTGCTACCTTCTTTCTTGATTTGAGCAGCAGTTGGAAGCTTGACCTTCACAGGTGTCGGAGGCATGGGGGAAAGTGTGATAATGAATGGAGTGCCGCCGCAATTTGAGTACCGAACACGCTGTGACCATGTTGTTTTGTATGTCATCGGCAGGTGGTGAAAATGAAAATCTTCGGGTATTAAATGGAGGATTCTGCGGGACAGTGATCAGATTTCGTTCCACTCGTGAGGATAGAATCATAAATGGAGCTATTTGATGAACTATGTACAATTACAAGCAGACGTTTTGTGGATACTCGGCCTTCACTTGTTACAACTTGAAGTACAGGCAACCTATGATAGATTGTTAGTCTCAGATAGGATATAGTATAGTAGGATTAACTTACAGCAGACTTCTCTTCACTCAACTCATCCATCCACAGAACAGCTATGTTTAGGGCAGCTTGATAAATGTGATGACTTCCGGATGAAACCTACAAAAGTGTTGAGTTAAGTCTTGAGAAGGGTGGAGAAGGAGTAGACGCACAATGGACCCATAGTAAACTTGACCTCTTCACTCAGCTTGTCAAACGTTAACATCAGAGTGATATAGAGGGGGTAGATGGTTGCCACAAAGGTCTGAATAATATGAGTAAGTAAGAAGCCCTTTGAAAGCAAAGGAGTACTCACTAGGTGTATACTGTACACTATATGGTCAACGAACTGCCCATCGACAATGGTGGAAGAAAGGAAAGGTATGCCGAGGTGTGCCTGTCCCTTACGCACATGACGTGGCAGATTGAGCCGGCCGGACCTGCCTAACCGATGTAACCCTAATGAAAAAAATCATTAGGGTTACACCCTCACAACCTTGCACCCGTCACAATTTCGGCAGGAGGTCCAATCTCTGCTTCAACGCATCTTGCCCATAACTCCATTCATAAGACTTATTGGTTCACCGTGATATCAGCTGCATCTCCATAGCGACAAAGGAACATTGAACATGAGCATATTGATTTGGAAACAAGTCAGAACATTGTAAGTACTATGTCTACTCTAAACCTCCACGGAACGTTCCCGATCACTCATCAGTGGAGAAGGACATGGGAATGGCTGAATCCTCCTACGCTTTCCAGCTCTCCCTGATCCAATTTCCTCCGAGTCCCTCGATCTCTTTCCCAAACTCGAAGCTGGTAAAGCGTCGTCTGCAGGATCTGGAGTGGAATCGCTGCCGGTATTGGAATGGCGAACTGTTTGCATGTGGCACAGCATTACCGCTCGATTGAAGAAGGTAGCCAGAACATCCATGCGTTCCACCTCGGTAGAGAACTCCTGCGGAACAGACGAGTATTTCTTTCCACTAATCTCGTACAGCGCTCGCAAACGAGTGAATGCCTTCATGGAATCGTCGTCAACTGCCTCGGTTATGTGGTTGATATGGCGATGCCCATGAGTTGTAGTGACACACTATAAACTCGGTAAGTATATGTCGATGCCCCAGATTCAAGTAACTTACTTTCTCATAGATACGTCCAATATTGCTGAAGTTGACTTCACCATAGTTGACAAATGCCTTCATTCGACACCCACTGTCATCAAGATATGTACGGGGAAGCGGCCCACTGACATCATCAGCCAGCTTCCGAATCATGTCTTTGAGTGACTCGCGATAGTGCTCAAGCTCCACCTTGTACTCCGGTGTGTATCCCATATTCAAGAGGAGAGGATCTTTGTACTGAAGATATTTAAAATATTGTAGGCTTATATATGTCAAGGCTCGGAACTAACACAGCCAGTCAAGGTATAATCTTGCCACGGCAATCTCGTTTACCGTTGACGGTGATCTGGATTCCCTCAGATTCCTTCCGCTAGGCTTGTAGCCTTTCACAATCCTCACTTCCTTCGGCGTTACATTTATTGCCTGACATCTTGAACCCAAACCACCACTACCCAAACTCTTCCCGACCTACCACCACGTACCCTGTCCTACATGGCATCATCTTCTACTCCTAACGACCCCCCGCCTTCCTATACTGATGCCATTGGTGCACCAGGCGATACAGCAAACGACATGGTTTGCAAGATATCCAAGACCCAAAGGAAATGGATTGAAGATCAATACCTTGCGGAATATTATTGGAAGTGGGAGATCGCAAAAGAAGAAGGCATCAAGAAGCATTGGGTTGAATCTACTGTCCTAGACCCATTCATTGCACACTGGAATCTCCAAAACAAGCCTCGGGCTACGCTTTTCGAGGTGAACCTTTCCTCGATGTCACTAAAACATTTGGTGCTGACGATATCTCTTAGCGCGTGTATCGCGTATTTTTGAACACGAGTGGTCGTATCCGTAGCGGAGGTCATGCAGAGCCACCTTGTCCTGACAGATTTACAGTGCCAGCACAAGCGCCGGCTGTCACTGGTCCGGAATCGGAGCCTGATACCTCACCTCCCTCGGTAACAGGTGGCACTGCTCCCACTCCAACTGAAGATGAGACCATCCCAGCGTCACCTGCAAGAGCCACGTCGGGACAGAACGAGTGGCGTATTGCAAATTCTATCGCCATCGCTGCACAAGGTCGCCGTAATGCTCCAGGAGCGCAGCGTGCAGGAGCTCTTGAAGGATGGAGAAAGGCATACAACGATGGTTGGAATGCCTTGAGTGAGATACAGCACGAGTTTTGGCATGCGAAGGCTAGAGAACTGAACGGGGAACGTCACACCAAGCCCCCATGTGAACATGTTCTCCAGTAAGCATTCTTATCATTCCCTTTGACCAGTCCAATGCTTCTGACTTTACATATGTGTCGCTCGCTGGTCTCGTTGGTAACGGATGGAATCAGCTCGGCGATGTAATGTTTGTAACCCATATCGTAACCCCTCAACCAACCGGACCTAACCGAATCGAAGTGTAAGTTGTATCCCATTGGGGTGTCATCGCTACTGACTACATTTCACTTTCAGAGTCACTGTTGTCGGCCAGAAGTCAAAAGTGGTGTTTCAAGTTCCCGAAGAGTACCAAGAGGAATACGAACACTCGTTTTTGGAACCATTGCGCAACTTCAAGCAATTGATACCAAGTCGTGTCCAGTTTCTTCATACTCAGTTCAAGATACTGATCTGGTTTTTTTTTTCAGTTGATACCTCTAGTTCCATCTCGACCTCGGACAATAGTGGACACACGTCAGGCAATAATCCCGATATGCCTAGCCCTACGCCAGTCGTAATAGATACCCCACAAATTGATGCTGCAGAGACCTCCATGCCTGACAATTCGGGTGAGTATATCACTGATTTAAGTCCATTCACTCACCTTCAAGTACGTCAGAAGGAACTCAAGCGGCAAGAAACAATGATGCCGAGATACAAGATGACGTTCAGCCTGCCAGTGAGGACCATGACGTTGAGATGACCCCAGGCAAGTATCAGGCTCTTCCGGGCTGTAGATCTTTATGTTAATTGCCACGCAGAAACTATCCAAGCGGTCGGTGATGCCCTGACCATTATATTGGCTTCACATACCTCTGCTATCGTCCATCAGGCTGATAATGCTATAGATATGGTGAATCCTCAAGAAATATGTGGGTTTTTCTTCTATTGTCTCATTCTCTGAATTGACAACCTTCAACTATTAGCTATTTCGGCGTCATCTATGGCAGGTGATAGCACGATCGCCCCATCTACAACCCCTCAAGTTGCTGATGTGGTCCCTGTCCCCCCAAACTCCACATCGGCATCTACTGCCGTAGATAATGATCACGCCATCAATGCCGATCCTGCAATGCCAATGACTGAGCCTACTACAACCAATACCCCCATCTCTGCTGCTACCAAAATCGGTACAGCCCAAACCGAAACTACCGATGTAGCCCCATCTAGTGGTCCCATACCAACTGCCACCCAGACCGTAGCTCAGACTGCATCCAACTCCACTCCTACTGTGATGCCCACTGACATACCTGCAACTGGCATAAACGACCGTATGTGATCTAACCTCGATATACACATTGTAACTAACATCAAATCTAAAGCCCCATGCGAACGCTGCAAGAATTATGGAAGGACCTGCAAAGTAGGGACTGCATCAGCGTGTGCAGAGTGCCGCCGAAAGAGGCACAAATGTACTCTTACTCGGAAAAGAGCCACAAGTACCCAGGGACTTGGACACCCATCAGAGAGCGGCACGTCCAGTGTCAAAGCGTATCAGGACCGCGTAAATGGTAAACTTATGTCCGTAACAGATCTTAATGAAGCACTTGGCTTCGACTTAGATAAAAGGTGTTCTGCGGCATACCATATGAGCACAATTTCTTGGATTATTTATTAGTATCCTTAGATTATAGAACAATAATAAGGTATTATTCTGATTACATGGGATCTAATCCGGGATTAATCCAGGATTATCGAGGCGATCATGTTTTGCGAGACGCTCGGATGTTAATACATTATTCCTAAGTGTCCGGGATTAATCTTGGATTAATCCTGAGGATTAGATTAGATTTTCGCGAGACGCTCGGATGTTAATACATTACTTATCGGACTCTAATCCAGGATTAATCCCAAGGATTACCGATTATGTGTTCAAGAAGTGCCCGGATGTTAATACATTGTCGGATTCTAATCCAGGATTAATCGCATGGATTATCGAGACGATTATATTTTTGCGAGACGCTCGGATGTTAATACATTATTCCTAAGTGTCCGGGATTAATCTTGGATTAATCCTGAGGATTAGATTAGATTTTCGCGAGACACTCGGATGTTAATACATTACTTATTGGACTCTAATCCAGGATTAATCCCAAGGATTACCGATTATGTGTTCAAGAAGTGCCCGGATGTTAATACATTATCGGATTCTAAACCAGGATTAATCCAGGTTGTGCTGGTAAGGGGATCCGTATCTCAATTCGCGCGATTCAGAGGATTAAGTTGGGTTGGGATTAGGATTAGTTTATTAGAAACCAGCAATGCGCCTGCGTTATCCTGGATTAGGATTATATGTACTGGCTGGATGACAGTACATATCTACTAGGGATTATAATCCCGGTGCATGTAATTGTTGATATGTCACAAATTTATCCAGCACGTACTTATGGGGGAGAAATCACATCCAGAATGGCTGATGAAAGTCATAGGACAGAAGGATGAAACAAAGGAAACAACCCCAAGGGATGGAGAAATTGATCAGGAAAATGGAACAAATCAGACATTGGCACACAAGGAGAACAAGACAGATACAGAAAGTCTTGAACCATTGCAGATATCACTTGTCGAGGGGGAGCACAAAAACTCGATCAATGACATTTCGAAACAAGTCGCCGAGATGAATCTCAATGCAGGAAACAGGTCACCAAAGGAAAAACAAGTTGGACCAAATCAACTTGTGAAAGTCAATCCAACAGGAGAATATTCCATAAACGGTCATAGAAGCGAAGTGGAACCACCATATCACCATACTACCACCGACAGAAGATTAAACACGGAGAATCACAGAACACAAGAACATCGCCACCGGATCACACATTGAAACACCGAACAGAACACGCTAACAAAAGAATTAGAGTCAAACCCTGGGATAATCCATCATCCAAGGTTTGAGGGGGAGTGTTTTTTGAATTCTAAATATAGATGTCACTAAGAAAAAGTCATTTCACTTTATTCTGCCTATGCCACAGTTACTAAGAAAGCAGATATACACATAGAAACATTAGCTTTTAACCCTTGTACTACCATTTTACTGACAGTTTACTGACAATGACTTGTGCCATTATTTCAGTTCACTTATATCAATTAACCAGTACCTTTAGGATTACTTTTATCCCTCACTCATGTATAAAAGCGAAGACAGAAAACCCTACAATATAACATACGAATCGAACATGCCCAGTTCATCACTTGGTTTCTAGTCCAAGGCCCTGTCATACAGTATCGTTTATTCGCGCTTACCTGCGCTATCGCTGCTAACAGAGTTCAATCTAAAACTCTGACAATAAGTGCTTAAGAGCGCTTGACTCCTGGACTTGGTGATACAGGTAGGCGCCCACTTTCAATGCACCTTATTTTGACCATTCTCTTCTGAACATAGCCCTGACTATCTCATAGATTAGTGGATCTGTGAGATTATACTTGTATCTAGATGACTTAACACAATTTAGTTCTGGCTTGGGGTGAGACAATTCATTAGT